>VSMD01026379.1:0-11043 GCA_008750895.1 Mirza zaza
GAGACAGAGTCTCACTTTGTTGCCCAGGCTAGAATGAGTGCCGTGACATCAGCCTAGCTCACAGCAACCTCAAACTCCTGGGCTCAAGCGATCCTCCTGCCTCAGCCTCCCAAGTAGCTGGGACTACAGGCATGCGCCACCATGCCCGGCTAATTTTTTCCATATATATTAGTTGGCCAATTAATTTCTTTCTATTTATAGTAGAGACGGGGGTCTCGCTCTTGCTCAGGCTGGTTTTGAACTCCTGACCTAGAGCAATCCGCCCGCCTCAGCCTCCCAGAGTGCTAGGATTACAGGCGTGGGCCACCGTGCCCGGCCTTTCCACGTAGTTTTGAAAGTAAACTTTGTGTAGGTCAAAGGATAGAAGCTATTTAATGTAATAGTTTGTATGGGTATGCGTTACCTGTTGCAACACATTACTCTAAGACTTAGCAGCTTAAAATGACACACGTTTATTATCTCATAATTTTTTGTGGTCAGGGATCCCGAGACTCCTTAGGCGGGGTTTTCTCCTTCACAGTGTCTAGGGTGACTACGATCAAGTCTCAGCCCAGGCTGACGGTCTCTTCTGAAGGCTCAACTGGGGCAGGTGTGGCTGCCAAGCTCGGTGCTTGTTGGCGACATTCCGAGTCTGCTGCCCTCGGTCTCTTGCCAGGTGGCCTCCCCCTCATGGAAGCACCATGAAAGTGTGCACGCCCAGGGCTCCGTGACAGTCTGGTAGGAAAGCAGAAGGTACGAACTTTGGTGACCTGCTCACGAAGGTCATCTGTGTTGGTCAGAAGCAAGTGCTCAGGGCATTCCTCACTCAAGGGCTGCCGGACTCAGCTTGCCCAGCGCTCGACTCCTGAGCATGCAGGTGTGTGGGGTGTGGTCCTGCCCTTCCTGCAAAGCCCACCCTGCACCTCCTTGCCCTGCCCTACGTGTCCCACCTCAGGGGCTCCAGGAGCACCCACCTGCCTCACCTTGAGCCACGCCCAGGTCTGCACCTGCAGAGCTCTCTGGCCCCCTCGGGGCTCCTGGGAGCGTGACCCTGCACCCCGGACAGATGCGAAAAGCTGATTCAGAGGAAGCTTCCGTGAAGGACAGAAATTACCACCTTCAGTTCCAATTACCAGCTGAGTTAATTGCAAAAGTAATTGCAATTGATGGGTCTAATTACCAGGGTGGGCCAGAGAGCGCTTCCCCCCACCCCAGCCTCTGGGGGCCTCCAGCTGCCTCCTGGGGCCCCCAGACAGGGCAGGAATCCCGGTTTTGAGAGAACAAGAGACCTGGCCTGTGTCCCAGAGGCCAGATTGATGGGGGTAGGCCAGTCGCCCTCCCTTGATGAGGCCCCCGGGCCCTAAGCTGGCTTCTCCCACTGGGTTTCTGCCCAACCCTGGGTTTTCGACCACCTGGCCCGTCCCCGTGCCACCAAGAGACAACAGTCATGAGCAGCGGCTCTCCCGGGCCCCAGTGCCCGGGGCCTGGCCCTCTCCCACCCACGAGTCTCTGCACCAGGCTCTGTCACCCCAAGGGCTGTCTGCCCAGTCTGGCCAGTCCTCCTCCCAGCCTCCGACCCCACATCCCACCTGCAGGACCAGCCCACTCCCATCTTTGTCTGCCCAGGCTGGGCCCAGCACCTGCGGCCCCCGGAGGCCTGGCCCTGGGCTCATCGTGCAGGTGATTGTTAATGACTGTGCAAAGGAAGAGGGCAGAGAAAGGGAGACCATGGGGAAGAAGCCCCTCTGCCCTCCCTGAGGCCCCAGGCAGCCCTCCTTGGCCCTACCCAGTGAGCGCAGGCACCCTCTTGGAGCGGGGGCTGGGGCTAGGCCTGCAAAGATCCTGGAACCAGACTTTAGCGCTGTTTGGCAGAGGAAGGCCAGTGTCCCGGCCCCCTCGGTGTGCCCGGAAGGGACAGGTGGGCTCCAAGCGTTCACACTCGCCTGGACTCCGTGCCCTCAGAGCCACACAGCCGGGAGGTCTGCGCGGGGTGGGGGGGGCCTCCCTGGTGCCCGGGGTCCCACCGGGGGTCCCTTCCTATTCTCCAGGGACCTTCCTCACAGCAGAGTGGCCCAGCCACTCCCGGCCCAGAGCCTTTCAGTGGGGCCATCGCCCAGAGGCAGAGCCCACAGGCCACCTCTGGCCAGCCTGCCCCTCGGCCTCTGACACCGCATCCTGCCGCCGCACCCCTGCCCCGCGGCTCAGGGCATCCGGTCCTCAGGCACCTGTCTGTCCTCTCCTTGGCGGAGCCCCGGGAGCTTGCGATGTGTGTGCGTCCTGCGGAAAAAAGGAAACAAAATAGTAAATGCGGCGGTCAAGTCCAGGGCCCTGAGAAGGGAAGGTCCCGGAGCTTCGCCTCGCCTCTCCCCACCCCTCCCAGACCCGCCGCCCCTCGCCCGGCTGGGTCCCAGCCCCAGGTGCCCCGGGCCTGGCTGGGGGCCGCCGGGTCTCCACGATAGTGGGAGAGCGCAGGTGTCTCTGGAGACGCCGCGAACGGACTGGTGCACGGTCGGTCGCCCTTCCCGCAGACTCGCAAACGCGGGGATGTCTGGCTCCGGCTCTGGGAGGCTTGCACAGTGAGCCCTCCGAGAGCAAGGCTGCCCCGCCGCAAAGGGCCGCAGCACCCCGGATGCCCCGCTAGCGCACCGACGCCCAAAGTCCACCAGGGAGCGGTGCAGGACCGAAAATGCCATCGCCGGCTCCTCCAACTGTCCCTGCATAAATCGCAGACTTGCAGCTGCTCACCCGCCCTGCGGAACACTCCTGGGCGGGTCCACCCGGCTGCGCCCTGTGTGAGGCTGTGTGCGTTTAAGCGAGTGCCTTCCCTCTCTGATCCTCCATCCTCTGAGCTGCAAGGCCTTCCCTCTCTGATCCGCCCTCCTCTGCGCTGCGGGGCCTTCCCTCTCTGATCCTCCATCCTCTGAGCTGCAGGGCCTTCCCTCTCTGATCCGCCCTCCTCTGAGCTGCGGGGCCTTCCCTCTCTGATCCGCCCTCCTCTGAGCTGCAAGGCCTTCCCTCTCTGATCCGCCCTCCTCTGAGCTGCAGGGCCTTCCCTCTCTGATCCTCCATCCTCTGAGCTGTAAGGCCTTCCCTCTCTGATCCTCCATCCTCTGAGCTGCGGGGCCTTCCCTCTCTGATCCGCCCTCCTCTGAGCTGCAGGGCCGTTGGGTGCCCCGGAGGGTTCTGCAGAAGGATAGGCCAGGCACAGACTGGTCGCTGGTTCATTCAGCCCACTGTCCGGTTCCAAAGGATGCCGCATTCACCTGACTTCAGCTTTAGAGGGAACATGCTGAAAATGTCCACCCTACAACAAAGCTATGAGAGCTCCTGGTTTGGTCTCCGCTAAAGACATCCTGAAGAGCTTACTGATTTTGATTTCAAGGGAGGTGAGAGGAAACAGGAGGAGCAAACCCCTCTAGATGCCAGCTGTGTTCGCGGTTGGGAGATGATCATGCAGCAGGCGCCAGGCACAGCAGAGCCCTGACTCGGGCTGCTAGGTGCCGGGCAGGGCCCCTTGTCCCTCCGCCGTGCGTGCCCTGCACCTGGGCTGTGAGCTGCTCCAGGCCGAGAAGGAGGCCGATGCCCCCCGGAGCCCAGCGCCCAGGGCAGTGGCTAGCACGCAGTCGGTGCTCGGTCCGTGCCTGCCACGTTGCTTTGAGGAAATACTTTCTTCCCCACTGTCCACTGGGGTTTCTGTCTGCATCATCCAGAGTCTTTGGCTGCAAGCCCCGAACACTGACTTGAGGGAACTTTATTGGAAAGACGTCAGGTAGCTCAGAAAAATGAAGAGAAGCAGGAGCCTGAGCTCAGCGAACTCTGGAGCAGCTCCAGGGGGCCCGGATGGGGCAAGCGCTCTAACTCTCTGCCAAGTTGCCACCGCTGTGATGAATGGCCTCTGGCCGTCGGTCTGTGACCCAAACCCCTGGACAGTACAAGGCATCCTGATGGACAGCCCCAGGACAGTGCCACATGCGGCACAGGAAGGGCAAGTCCCTCAGCGAAGGGGGCAGAGAAGCTGGGTAGCCAAAGACAGCCAAGGTTCGTGGCACAGCCCAACACAGCAAGTCCAGGCTGGGGCTGCAGTCGCCACCGGTTGCCCTGCGTGGGGCGGTGAGCCTGTGAGGAGGCACAGGCGGGATTTTGCTGCCGGAGTGCGTGAGAGTGCTGAGAAGGCCAGGCTCAGGAGCAGAGTGAGGGAGCGAAGGAAGGAAGGAGGCAGAGGGGGGCCCTCGGTGCCCTGCAGCTTGTCAACCCAGTTGCTGTGCAGTCTCCGGCAGGCCCTTGGCTTCTCTGGGCCCCAGCTGGGAGAGCGTACCTGCTCTCTCTCTGCAGCCCCTCCATCCAGCAGTGCTCTATCTGAGCCCCCAGAGATGTGAGGACTCGATTGCCACCCACCACCGCACGTGCCCCCACGCTCACACCCACTCGCCAGGCCCCCGTGGAAAAGAGGCCCTCCACGTCCCGGGTCACTGTGGCGCAAGTTTCCAGAGCCAGGGAAGCTTGCTGCAAGTTGGCTCCCGCCCTGCTCGTTAGCTGTGTGACCCTGGGCCCGGTCACTGATGCGGAAGCTTCCTGGGAGCCCTGCGGCCCCCTGGTGCCAGCCTTCTGCACGCAAGTGCGTGCCACGGCCCCAGGGCGAGCCGTGGCCCAGCGTGACCCATCCTAGAGACTCAGCCACAGTGTGTGCCCGGAGTCCTAGCAGTACCCAAAGGGGGAACTTAGCAAAGCCGGGCGTGTTAGCTAGGGAAATGCTAGCTGCTGCAAAAATAGACCCCCGAGGCACACGGACACTCACACTCAATAGACGTTTATTAGTTGCTCGTGCAGTAGCCAAAATCCAGAAGCCCAAGCAGCCCAGAAAGGCCCCAGGTCTCTCACTCTATTTCCTTCCATGTTTACTTGCAGACCGAGTAGTTCTTGCCCGAGCTCGTGTCTTCCCTGCGACACGTTGCTACGGCAGCAAAGAGGGGAGCAGATGAACACCCCCGATTTCCGCACGTTTACCTCTGCCCGGAGCTGCCGGCGCCCCGGCCCCGAGTCTTCCCTCCGGGTCCCTGGCTGCTCTGCAGCGGCGTCACACGAGCCCCCCACTTTCCACCCGAGACCTCTATGTCCTCCGCACCCACCGCCCAACCCCAGCACCCGTGCCGCACGTTGCAGGTTTGTCGTTATGGCAACACCCGGGCTTCAAGGTGCCCATTTCTGCATTCATTAGAATCACGCGAGCTGCTGAAACAAGCGGACCCGAAACGTATAAGGGCTCGACACATCAGGGGGTGGTTTCCTGTGCACACGACGCTCCTAGCCAGTGGGGTTTTGCCCAGCATGGTAAGCCGGGGACCAGGCTTCCGCCCCTTGTAGCCGCCTCCCCTTGAACACAAGGGCCTGTTTCCATCTCCTCCAGCCTGGGGAAGGGAAGGAAACGAGGAGGAGGCACTTGCTCCTTCGAAGAGCAGCTCCACGTGGAGCCCATTGCTCCGCGCCATCCCACGGGCTCAGCCCCCGCCCTCCAAGGCAGGCAGGGCCAGGAGGAAGAGAAGCAGATTCTGCAACGCAGCCGCCAGGCAGGAGGGAGCCCCGCACCCATCTTTGGGGGTTTCTGTCTGGCCAGCCCCCCTCTGCCTGGGGTGCATCCACAGCATCTACTCACTCGGTGAGTGTTCACCCGGCGTCCCGTACACATGAGCCCCACTGCGCCGGGAGCCTACAGTGGGGACGAGCCAGACAGGACGGGAAAGACTAGGGGAGACGGGAGACACAGCAGGCGGCCTGAACCCGAGACCCGAGCCAGGGGCTGGATTGCGCGGCACTGACCCGGTGGTGACGGACAGAGATGGAGCTGAGTTGATTTTGGGATTGGCTTCATGCAGATCCTCAAACGGGGTTGCCGTCTCTTCCTTCCCACCACTCAAGTCTGCCTCCGTGTTGTTCAGTGAGCTCGCGCCTAATGGAGAGACCAGAAAAGGCAGCTCCCCCCTGGCGGATTCCAGCCGGTGGGGAGTGTGAGCGGGGGGCTGAGAAAGCTCTGAAGGGTTCCTGCCAGGCTTCTCAGGGAGGTGGCATTTAAGCTGGGCCTGCCGTTGCACGGGGTCGTCTCGGTGGAGGAACCGCGTGGAGCGTTCCTCCCAGGTGGAGGCAGGCCGGCCGGCCAGGTGGGCCGGGGCTGGTGGAGAGGAGGCGGCCTGGGGCAGACCTGCCTTCAGCCACGCACCCCTGGGAGGTGACACCCTCTTTGGGTGACGAGGGTATGTGGGGCAAGATGTCCAGAAAGGAAGGGCCGCCCCCGCTTCCTACCGCCGCTGTGATAGGTCACCAAAGACCCAGCGGCTTCAAGCAACACGGGCCTGTCACCCGAACGTTCTGGACGTCGGAAGTCCAGAGTGGGTCTCCCGGGGCTGGGACCAAGGTTCCGAGAGGGCCGGGTTCCTTCTGGGGGCTCTGAGAGAAAACCTGCTGCCCTGCGTGTGGGCTCCTGGGGGCACCTTCGAGCCCAGCCAGCACCGCAGCCCCAGCCTCTGCCCCTGTCGGAACGTTCCCGACTCTGCCTCCCTGCCTCCCTTACAAGGAAGGACCCTCGTGACTGCATTGGGCCCCCCGGAAACAGCCTGGGGTCATTCACCCGGTCGTGTCCACAAAGCCCCCTTTGCCACGTGAGAAAACCCACTCGCAGGCTCCAAGGGTGAGGACGGGAACATCTTCAGGGCCGCTCTTCCAGCTACACAGCGGGCGTTCGGTCGCCAAGAGGGCACTTGGGCCAGAAAAGGAGCTTTGCACAGGGGCGGGGCTGTGGTGGGAAGCCAAAGCGCTCTGGAGGCAGGCGGAGGGAAGTTGGCGGCAGGAACCCACCCCGGCTGGCCGCAGACGCCCTGGTTTCCCCGCCGGCCCTAAATCCGCTCTCTCTCCTGGCCAGTTTTCCTTACGGGAGCACCTCTGTCCACTCTCAACGCGGGGCCTTCCGCCCCCAGGCCGAGGGAGGGTGTGGCCCAAGCCAGGGCAGGGAGACCTTTCTGGAAGCTTCTCCTGGAGCTGCTGGGGAAGAAGTCGCTGCCAGCGGTCACTTTGGGAGAGGCCCCCTGAGACAGCACGAGGGGAAGGCAGACTTGAGCGGTGGGAAGAGATGATGAGAATCTGCAGGAAGCCCACTCCGAAATCAACTCAGCTCCGTCTCTGTCCGTCGCGACCGGGTCAGTGCTGCGGAATCCAGCCCCTGGCGCGGGTCTCGGGTTCAGGCCGCCTGCTGTGTCTCTCGTCTCCCCCAGTCCTTCCCGTCCTTCGGGACGCACTGTGCTTAATGCCACCCCTCTAAGGAAGCCATTGCTGACACCAGCGTCCCCACCCGGCCCCACCCGGCCCCACCCGGTCCCGCCTTACGATCCCAGCCTCCCAGGGTGGCCACAGCCCTCGCTTGTCCCTGTCCCTGTGCCTCCCAGGTAAGGGCCCCGGTCTTCTCCAGTCACCTGCCCCACGAACACCACTCTCACCCACCCGTCGGGGCCAGATGCCGAGCGCAGGGGAGTCTCGGCCGCCGTCTGAGACCCAGGGAGGAGACGCACGGCTGGCCCCTGGCTGCGGGCTGCTGTGCCTTGTTCCTGGCGGAGCCCCGGACGCCAGCATGGACCCTCCCGCCCTGCGACCTTCTCTGCAAGGCCAAGGTCACTCCCAGCAGAGGGACGGCGGATCGTCGGCCGGATGCAGAGAATCAGGAAGGGCCCCGAGGGTCCTGCGTTTCAGCCCTCCCTCGGCTCTGCCTGACGCCCACCAGCGCCTGCCGGAATGTTCCAGAGACAGGGCATGCTCAGCGCCTTGGCGAATCACTCTCTTGCTGGACAGTGGGTCCAGGTCTGCCCCCTAAATTTGCTTTCCCTTTTCCCACCTGGGGAAGCCCCCCCCCCCCCCGCCCCACGCTCTCAGCCCTGGCACTGCCTGGCTGTGTAGGGCCATCTCTGGGTCCCCGTCCTGCTGCTCTCTCTCTCTCTCTCTCGTGCTCTGAGTATTTCCAGCTGTTCCCTGAGGAGTCCCTGACAACGCCGCCCAGCTCTGAGGACAGAAACAAGGTTCCAGAAGCCCCTGAGTTCCCAGTTTCACGTCGGCCGAGCGCAGGACCTCAGCCACACCCCACCAGGAGAGAGCAAAGCAGGCCCGCCCTCAGCCCGTCCAGGGCGCCCTGCGAGGGCCAGGCAGCGGCGCTGGGCAGGGGGTGCGCCCGCTCCTCTCCCTGGGCTGCTCTCCCTGGGGCCCCCGGGCCAGGGGAGGCCAGAGCAGGGCATTTTCAGGCCCAGGGACTTGCTCTGACGGCCAGACAGGGACACCGAGCCTGGGGAGGAGGTGAGCTCGTCTTGGAATCAGCTCTGACCCTTGCATCCAACTCCAAACACCCCGGCTCTTCGGGGCAGGTCCAGAGAACCTGCACCCTTCGCCGTGCCCGGCCCAGCAGGGTCCCGCGGAGCCTCTGCGGAAGGAGAGCGTGTCTGAGCACCCGCCGAGTGCCAGCCCTTCTCCTGACACCTGTCCCCACAGCCCCGAAGGGCGGGACTGGCCGTTCCCATCTTTGGAGAGGGGACATGACACGGGCAAGGTCTCCCGCCAGGGCGGGTCAGCGCGGGGTCGCTGGACAGAGGAAGTGGAGGAGGGCGCCTCACGCGCGCGCGCACACACACGCACACACGCATGCACACACACACACACACCTGCGCCAACGCGCTGCCCGTCCTCACCGGCACGGCTAAGAGGCTGCTGCTGCTCTGGCTCCACAGGTAGGACAGCCGAGGCCCGAGGGCCAGCGGGGAGGACTCGGGGTGACTCCAGGCGCCGATCCTGCCCTGCCGTTGTCCCTGTACTCGCCAGGCGCCACCTTCACGCCCAGCGGCATGGTGGGCCGGCCCCACAGTGGTGGGGAGACAGACGCGTGAACAGACGGTGACACCTGCAGGCGGCAAGAGCTGGCCGGGAGGGGCCTTAACTCAGCGGAGGGAGCCTGGGGAGACCCCAGGTGGGGAGGCCTCTTAGCCCAGCCCTGAGGAACGGCGGTGTAAAAACCAGCCTTCCAATTCCCGCGGTGAAGACGCGGCTCAGAGCCTGCCGTGCCCTCAGCCACCACGCGGCTCGGAGTGGTGAGTCCTCGCCCTGAGTGCCACCCCTCGTCCACGGTGGGGCCTCGAGCGCCAGGGGAAACGGCGCTGGTGACGGCGCCCGGCACGGGCAGGTGTCAGCTATATTTGTAGCTCACAGAGTTTCCTCTCCATCTCCAGTCCCACCCCGAACTCCGGGTCTTCATCGTCCCATTTTGCAGACGAAGGTGCATACGCTCGAAGGGCTGCCCACGCCACGCTGGCAGAGCCGGGACGCAAAGAGCCAGGAAGGGGCGGACACCTGCTCAAGGGGGTCAAGGGCCTCCCCGGACGAGGCCGTGACAAGGGCAGCCTCAGCCTCCTGCCACACGCCTGCGCTCTCCCGCCCAAGCACGGGCGGCCGGTCCCACAGGTGCCTCCGGGCAGGCCCTGAAGTCCACACGACCAGCCTGATTCCAAAAGGGCTTTCGGGGTCAACCGTTTGACGCCCAGCTCCCGTTTTTCATGGAAGACAAGCTCGGTATCGGAAGCGGGTGAGCTAGCCGCCAGTTGAACTGGAGTGGACGCAGGTCACTTCTTCACCCGCACGATAGAAATACTACTAACCGCCCCCGCTTCTATGCCTGTAACTGCAGCACCCTGGCCTGGCTCCACGCTGGGACACACTCCTCCCCTGTCCCAGCCCAGGAGGGCCGGCGGACCCAGCAGGGATGGCCGGAGAGCTGCAGTCCCTTGGCTGCAGGGCGTGGCCCAAGTCCCCAGACCCCCGGCGTCTGTAACGGGAAGGAAGGGAGGAGGATGGAGACAAAAGGTCGCTGTGCCCGGGAGCCAGGGTGGCACAGAGGACGAGAGCCGGGAATCCGACAAGGACAGAGACGCTGTGCTTTGTCTGGGTGCAGCCTTGTCTTTGCCGAATGCAGCTCCCTGGAATATTTCCTTACGGAAACCCAATAAATGTCCTCTTGTTCCTTATGCCAGCTTGAAGCAGGTTTCTGATACTTGCAACGGCGGAGACTTGACGAATACGGCAACCAAAAACGGAACTAAAATATCGCATTCGCCGTGAGAAAATACAACAAAAAAAGCATTAACGTTTTAATGGTAGTAATTACAACAAACAGGGAAACAATCAAATTAAATAAGAGCATTTTATTTATCTAGAAGGCAGTGTTTACGGAGAAAATTATTTATTCCGGGAAGAAGAACAGACAGACCCAGAGAAGCAGAGGGGAGAACGGCGGTTGCCAGGGGCTGGGGGAGGCAGGTGGGGACTCGCTATTCGGCGAGCATCAAACCTCGGCGGTGCAGGATGGGCAAATCCAGAGACCTGCCGTGCTGCGCTCGGACAACAGAACGGCATTGTGCACTTTTTGTGTTCTTATCACAATAAAAAATATTTTTAAACCTGAGAAGAATCTACTAAACTGGGGCTGGGGAGGGAATGGAGACTCGTGAAAATCTGAAGGGGCTGAGTGCCGACCCCGTGCCAGGTGTGTCCTCCACTGCTACAGCTTCATCCTCAGGCACCTGGCAAAGCCGGTGTGACAGCCACCGTGGAAGGGAAGGAGCGAATGCCCGGGGAGAGCAGACCCTCAGCCAGGCACCCACGAAATCTGCACCTAGCTCCATCTCACTCCAAGCCCTAGGCTCTTTCCTTGTCACATCATCCGTTTGACAGCCATCTGTTAAGCACCTATGCGCGACCAGAGTCTAGCATTGCACTGTGGCCATCAAGCGAACATCACAGCAGGGTGGAAAGGAGAAATCTATGGTGGAAACCGAGGCCGGCAGCCTCGGACACCAGGCTCCAGAGGCTGCCTCCATGCTCGGTTACTTCTGGGGTCACCAAGCACACAGTGAGAGTTCAGGGCTGTCTGACCACAGAGCCCGTGTCCGTCTTATTGAACAAGCACGCTCTGTGTCCCCAAGTCCAGCATGGCCTCTATCCCTAAGATCAACACACCCCCTGGCCCCTGGGACGGGCACACCCCCTGGC
>VSMD01026382.1:0-38031 GCA_008750895.1 Mirza zaza
ATGTGGTATATGTATACCATGGAGTACTATTCAGCTCTAAGAAACAACGGTGATATAGCACATCTTATATTTTCCTGGTTAGAGCTGGAACCCATACTACTAAGTGAAGTATCCCAAGAATGGAAAAACAAGCACCACATATATTCACCAGCAAACTGGTATTAACTGAGCAGCACCTAAGTGGACACATAGGTACTACAGTAATAGGGTATTGGGCAGGGGGGAGGAGGGAGGGGGGCGGGTATATACATACATAATGAGTGAGATGTGCACCATCTGGGGGATGGTCATGCTGGAAACTCAGACTTGTGGGGGGAGGGGGGAAAGGGCATTTATTGAAACCTTAAAATCTGTACTCCCATAATATGCTGAAATTAAAAAAAAAAAAGACATACATAAACTTTTTTCGAAATAGGTGAAATTTTTAAAAAGGAAAGAATGTGGCCGGGCGCGGTGGCTCACGCCTGTAATCCTAGCACTCTGGGAGGCCGAGGCGGGCGGATTGCTCAAGGTTAGGAGTTCAAAACCAGCCTGACCGAGACCCCATCTCTACTATAAAAATATAAAGAAATTAATTGGCCAACTAATATATATATAAAAAAAAAATTAGCCGGGCATGGTGGCGCATGCCTGTAGTCCCAGCTACTCGGGAGGCTGAGGCAGCAGGATTGCTCGAGCTCAGGAGTTTGAGGTTGCTGTGAGCTAGGCTGACGCCACGGCACTCACTCTAGCCTGGGCAACAAAGCGAGACTCTGTCTCAAAAAAAAAAAAAAAAAAAAAAAAGGAAAGAATGTACTCTAAAATACCAAATTATCAATAGGTAACATGTAAGGTTTAAAGAAGAAATATTTTCAATGGAGTAATCTTATAGTGTTTCTGAAATAACAAAAATAATTGAAAATCAGATATTTAATTAAGTGATCTACATATACACATATCAATTTTACAGAGGAAAAAAAGCTCTCTAAATTATATAACCATTTGACATAAGAATATTCAGAACCTGAAGTTTCAATAAGTACTGCAATACTCTGTGTTTATTTTATATGATTCATTAATAAGTATTAATAATAAAAATTCTAAGTCAGCCTCTGGTTCAGAATTTATACAGCATTATGTATTATAAATACTAGTCATTATTATTCATGTACAGCTTAATGAAAGCTATAATAAAAACTTTATTTTTATAATCTATTAAATAAGATTAAAAAAAAATTTGAGTCAGAGTCTCACTCTGTTGCCTGCGCTAGAGTTCGACAGCGTCAACCGAGCTCACAGCAACCTCAAACTCCTGAGCTCAAGCAATCCTCCTGCCTCAGCCTCCTCCCTGAGTAGCTGGGACTACAGGCATGTGCCACCATGCCCAGCTAATTTTTTTTCTCTATATTTTTAGTTGGCCAATTAATTTCTTTCTATTTTTAGTAGAGACAGGGTCTCGTTCTTGCTCAGGCTGGTTTTGAACTCCTGACCTTGAGCGATCCACCCACCTCAGCCTCCCAGAGTGCTAGGATTACAGGCATGAGCCACCACATCCGGCCTAAAAATTTTTAATGGTAATTTTACATAATGGTATATTTGGGAAAATATTATACAACCTAAGAAGGTTTTTCTTCTTTTTTTGTTGTGCCGTGGCGTCAGCCTAGCTCACAGAAACCTCAAACTCCTGGGCTCAAGTGATCCTCCTGCCTCAGCCTCCCAGATAGCTGGGACTATAGGCAAATGACACTGCGGACACAGTGCCCAGTTAATTTTTTCTATTTTTAGTTGTTTGGCTAATTTCTTTCTATTTATAGTAGAGACGGCGTCTCAGTCTTGCTCAGGCTGGTCTTGAACTCCTGAGCTCAAGCAATCCTCCCACCTCGGGCTCCCAGAGTGCTAGGATTACAGGCGTGAGTCACTGTGCCCGGCCTTGGAGAGCTTTTAAAAACAGAACGGAGAAGCACAATAAATTGTCAAGTAACTTCTAACCAAAAGTGAAAATATTTTATAGTGGATATACCCATTACTTGCTTTAATCTTTCAACAGACTTTATTGTTTAATGACAGAAGGAGCTATGTAACCAATAAAAATAAAGTTTTCCAAACATCTCTCTTAACCAGATCTGAAGTTAACCCTTAAAGAAAGGAGAGAAAAGAACCTCCAAATCAAGAATATTTGTCTTCATTTTCAAAAAACCTCCCATACTCATTCAGCAGATCCAGTTGTTCCAATAATCACACTCTGAGCTATCAATACCTAGTTGTGATAAGACTGTTAATTTTCTCTGTGGCTGTATTTTGATCACCCAAAGGCTTTAAAATCAATGATCATTAATTCCTTTGAAAAAAATGATTTCTTAAAAATTCTCACTGCATCTCTCTCTATAAAACAATTTTATAAAATAGTACAATTTGGGAAAAGGCCAATACAATGGCTTTTACTTACAAGTTGATATTCCTTAGATATTTGAATATCTCAAATCGACTATTTAAATACAACAAAGTTATTTCCGGTGCTCTTTCGCAAAAAATTTCCCCTAACATTATAAACATTTTAAAGCACACAGCAAAGTTTAAAGAATTTTCCAGTGAACACACATATACCACCTAGATTCTGCCATTCACATTTTCCAGTACTAGCTTTATAAAATTTCTATCCATTTTCATCCATTAGTCTGTCTGTCTATCTATTTATGAGACAGGGTCTCACTATGTTGCCTCAAGCAATCTCCTGCCTCAGCCTTCCAAACTGCTGGGATTACAGGTGTGAGCCACCATACTCAGCTAATTTATGTTATTCTTAATACAAAATCAAAGTAAACTGAGGACACTTGTACATTTCCTTCCAAATACTTGCACTTCAGCAAAATTTTCTAAAGGGAGCCGTCATTCTAGTTCATCTGCCCAATAAAACCCAGTAGTGCTTAAGCAGAAAGGCATTCCCCACATACTCCATACTCCATCATATAAAGCTGAAACTTTAGAATAAGCATATAAAATATTACAAGACAGAACTAACTCTTAAGAAGTGGGAGATATACCTTGATATTCTATTATATATTAAGCTCTAAACTAAAAACCAGAGTAAATATCAAATAGAAATTCTTATTTTTCTTAAGAGATGCTTTTTTTTTTTTTGAGACAGAATCTCACTCTGTTGCCCAGGCTAGAGTGAGAGCCGTGGCACCAGCCTAGCTCACAGCAACCTCAAACTCTTGGGCTCAAGCAATCCTCCTGCCTCAGCCTCCCGAGTAGCTGGGACTACAGGCATGTGCCACCATGCCTGGCTAATTTTTTCTATATATATATTAGTTGGCCAATTAATTTCTTTCTATTTATAGTAGAGACGGGTCTCGCTCTTGCTCAGGCTGGTTTCGAACTCCTGACCTCAAGCAATCCACCCGCCTCGGCCTGCCAGAGTGCTAGAATTACAGGCGTGAGCCACCGGGCCCGGCCAAGAGATGCTTTCTACCTTGGGTTTTTGGCAAGGGAATGTGGGGATGTTTTTATTTTTAAAAGCACTATTCTTCTGAATCAAAACTAACATATGCTTATAGTATAACATTTAGAAAATATAGAAACACTAAAAGAAGAAAACTATTTCCAATGGTCAGTGACAACCAAAGTTGATATTAATATTTTCCTTTCAGACATGTATTCTGTCTACATGAAGAGGCACATGTAAAGACCTTTTAACAAAATGAGAATCAAGTAGTATACAGTTTTACATTCTGCTTTTGAAAATGTTATCTTAGGCCGGGCATGGTGGTTCACGCTTGTAATCCTAGCATTCTGGGAGGCCGAGGCAGGCGGATTGCTCGAGGTCAGGAGTTCAAAACCAGCCGAGCAAGAGCGAGACCCCGTCTCTACTATAAATAGAAAGCAATTAATTGGCCAACTAATATATATAGAAAAAATTAGCTGGGCATGGTGGTGCATGCCTGTAGTCCCAGCTACTCAGGAGGCTGAGGCAGGAGGATCGCTTGAGCCCAGGAGTTTGAGGTTGCTGTGAGCTAGGCTGACGCCACGGCACTCACTCTAGCCTGGGCAACAAAGTGAGACTCTGTCTCAAAAAATAAATAAAATAAAATAAATGACTAAATAACTAATTACTGATTATTAAAACACACAGTTAATTCACAAAAAGGGCTGGATTAATCTTTACCAAGTGAATATGCAAATATATTAATTTATTATTTTAATATGCATTTCTTTTTTTACTAATGAAGAAATACGCTCACACATTTATCTATCTACTTATTTAATGGCAATCTATATTTCTTTTATAATTTCTCTGCTCAGGCTTTTTTGATTGGTTAGGATGCCTGTAAGTATTCTTTATGTTGTAAAATTAGCCCTTCACCTATAAGAATGGTTGTTAATGGTTTTCCTATTTAGATTGGCCATTTATGTTGTAATTTTCTGAATTCAAAGCCTCTTATGATGACTAAATAGCACCCCCTTTTTCTACAACATCAGGGGGTAAAATAGGCCTTCCTTATCTTGGAAATCATGTGGCTCACGCCTGTAATCCTAACACTCTGGGAGGCCGAGATGGGAGGATCACTTGAGCGCAGGAGTAAAGTTAGGTGGGCGTGGTGGCACATGCCTGTAGTCCCAGCTATTTGGGAGGCTGAGGCGGGACAAGTGCATAAACCCAGGAGTTTGAGGGTGCTGTGGCTACTATGATGCCAATGCACTCTGCCCAGGGTGACAGAGTGAGACTCTGTCTTGATAAAGTAAAAATAAATAAAATTCTTTTTAAAAAAAGAAAAAAAATTTAAAAGAAAATCCTGTGCCAAAGGCTCTGAAAGAAAAGTGCCCTACTTCAGTGTACAACAGCAAATATTTCCTCTAAACCATGAACTGTCCAGGACAGAAGTCATGTGACTTTAATAAATTACAGTTCCAACTATCACAAATGATGTGTAATAATTAATTGCCTTTTCTGTTTCTAGTTTTTTAAGGTTTGTCTTTTAGCTTCCTGTGCTTCTTCTCATAGACATTGCACAACTAAGCAGTGATATGAGAAATCCTTAGGGTTTATTTCCAAACAGGTTCTGGAAGTTTCTGAATTTCTGACTCAAGAGCTCCTTTTACTTTATACCAGGAGTCAAAGTAAACAACTTATTTCTATAGAATTGGCTATGCTTGCTAAGACTTGAACATTAAAAAACAAAAACAACACAACACCAATGAACAAGTAAGTATGAAAATCTGGCTGAATATATACCTTTTAGACTGTCTAAACTGAAGCATACTTGATAACACATAACTAGATAAGACAGTTAAACACATTCCACACCCCTCTTTCCCCATGAACACAACTATAAAACCTGGGCAGAAAGCAGACAGTAGTCAGTAGAGGACAATAAGTAAAGAGAGGTAGGTGGGCTGGGCAATTAGAAGTACACTGAAGCTGCAATGAGCTGACCACTTTTTTCCTCCAGTACCACCCTCCTCCTCCTCCAGAACTCAACATAGCTCAAGGGGGCATTAGCAAGACAATGGGAGCTCCTGAAGTCCTCCTGTTCTAGCTTGAGAAGCAGGAAGGGGTCTCCTAACAACCAAAGTAAGTGTGAAAATACAGTTTTTCTTTCTTTTTTCCTTCCCTCCCTCCCTCCCTTTTCTTTCTTTTCTGTCCTCCCTTTCTTTCCCTTCCTTGCTTTCTTCCCTTCTTCCTTCCTTTTGTTTCCCTCCTCTTTCTTTCTTCCCTCCTTTCTTTCTCTCATCTAACTTTCCTTCTTTCCTCTCTTTCTTCCTTTCATCCCTTTTTTTCTCCTTCCTTACTTTCTTTTTCTTCCTCCCTTTCTTTCTTCCCCCTTTTCTCCATTCTCTCATGCCCAGCCCCCAAACAATCTTGTGGGGATGCCAGGAGCCTAAAGTTCAGAGAGAGGAGAACCTTCCTTACTGACTGGAAAAGTGGTAGTCCCCAGAGAGCAAGGCCAATAGCTACTGCTTTATTTCTCTCTCTGTCCTCCAACTTCTTGGCCCTGATGCTAAGAGAATAAAGCCCAGAGGAAAGGAAAGGGAAGTTCGGAGAAAGCAAAAAGTCTCAGGAAGATCACAGATAGGTAGAAGCGCATGAATGTAACCTCTTGAAGCTGTTTATGAACTAGTGGGCCCATACCCTAAGGTGAGCATGTGTCGATGACCCTCAACAGCACACAACTGCATTAGAGGTGGAACACCACTATCTCAGGCCCACTGATGACAGAGCGACACACACACACAGGTGACAGACCTGAGTAACACTGTAAAAGCTCTGAAAACTGAACTGACAATGTAACCACTGCCCCAGGAGGCTTGTTGGAACTTGTGACCTAACCCAATCAGACTGACGGGTCAACAAAACAAAAACATTAACATTCTCCATAGAATTTAAACAAGACCAGAGCCCATAATATAATAGTCAAAATGTTCAAGATATAATCCAAAATTACTTGGAATAAATATAAAAATCTCAATTTTCATGGAAAAAGACTCAAACACCAGTGCCCAGATGACATTATACATTGGACTTCCAATAGTCTTTAAAGCAGCTATTATGAAAATACTCCAAGAAGAGCAAATACTCATGAAATGAAAATTTTAAAAGTCTCAGAGAGAAAAAGAAAAAAAAAAAAGAAAAGAAAAAGAAAATGCACAGAAGAACCACATGGAAATCTTAGAACTAAAAAAATATAACAACAATAAAAAATTCAATGAATGGGCTCAGTAGCAGAAAGCAAATGACAGGAGGAGTCAGTGAACTTGAAGACAAATTCAAAAGAAATTTTCCAAACCAAACAATAGTGAGAAAAAGTTTGGAAAATAAATGAACAGAGCCTCAGAGACCTGTGGAACCATAATAAGGGTTATTTGTGTCATCAGTCTCAGAAGAGAATAAACAATGTGGTACAGAAAAAATATCTGAAGAAATCATAGTTGAAAACTTCCCAAATTTGGTTAAACACATAAATCTAGAGACTTGCTGAGTGAACTCCAAACAGGATAAACAAAGAAATCTGCATACAGGCACACAATTAAAATGCTGAAAATTAAAGAAAAAGAAAAAGAAAATCTCGAAAGTAGCCAGGAAAAAACAATACATTACTTGTAGGGAAACAACAATTCTAATGACTATTCTCATCAGAAACCATGGATGCTAGAATAGATCATTTTTAAAATGCTGAAAAAAAAGAACCATGACGACAGAATTCTATGCTCACTAACAATATCCTTTAGTATAAAGGTGAAATAAAAACAACCTAAGATGAAGGTAAACTAAGGAAAATAGAGACCAGCAGACTTGCTCTAAAAGAATTACCAAATGAAGTTGTACAGACAATAATACTAGAAGGAAACAGAACATCAAGAATGAAGTGAGACCCACAAAAATGGTAAATAATCTAGGTAAATATGTTAATAATGCAAGGTTGAAAGCAAAAATTATAACTCTTTTGCTGAGCTTCTCTTTTCTGTATTTCTCTTTTTTTAATTTATACATAATTGAACATATTCTTGGAGTACATACGATATTTTGATACATTCATAAATATCTTTTCATATATCTTTCCTTTATACTGGAACCACAGAATTGAGGATTGAGTCTGAGAGGAATGTGTTGATCCAGGCCAAACTCTGGACTGAAATTCCCATACTAACCCATTACCTTCTGACTCATACCAGCTGTATGACCCCTGCCCCAGTTCTCCATCTGCAAAAGGGGACAACAGGAGGGCCCAGCTCATAAAGCTGGTGTTTAGATTAAATGAAATAAGGCAGATGGTGCTGTATCATCCTCTACATATCACTGCCCAAGCGTGGGAAAACCCATACATGCTTAAAAGCGCAAAAAAGGAGACATAGTTTAGAGATGGTGCTTTCTCTTTTACACATGAAAATACAAAAACTCAGACAAATAATTTCCTAAAATTACTAGGGAAAAAAATTCAGGTAACATAATCCTGAGTCCAGAGTGCCATCTAACCAATTACACACGTATTTTGAAAAGGGAAGGCAAGAAATTTAGAAGTAAATTCTAGATTACAAGAAAAGGTAGAATTCCATTCAGCAATAAAATCTAAAAACAAACAAACACCAAAAAACCAAAAA
The DNA here is from genome assembly GCA_008750895.1 of Mirza zaza. NCBI lineage: Eukaryota > Metazoa > Chordata > Mammalia > Primates > Cheirogaleidae > Mirza > Mirza zaza. The sequence continues at coordinate 8,077 of VSMD01026382.1, forward strand.
GAACAAAAGTAGCATATGATCCAAACAAGAGTCACAAAGTGAGTTTAATAAAGCAAAGAAATGGAACTGGCAAGTAAATACTTACATGCAGACAAAATACATATGGTGGAAAAAAAAGGATAAAGAAAATTAAAAAACAAGTCTATTTAAAGTGGGGGCAGGGGAATGTTTGCCAACATGGATTTACATCTTGGCTCTTTGGCTTTTTAAGTATTGATGACAACTTGTCATCACCATACACACCTTTCCACATCAATGTTCTCCATATGCCAATGTCAGATTATAGATGGTCATCACTTATTTTAACACTTCCACTCAAATGTTCACTAAGCAAGGTTAAACTCCATATAACGTTAGAGTTTGTATCCATTGAAAAGGTATTCGATCTTACTGGTAATCAAATAAATGCAAATTAAGACATTTTGTTTACCTATAAAAACTAGCACAGAGTTTTTAAAAACTTCAATGCTGGTGGGGTAAGACAAATACTCTCATTCACTACTGATGTTAAGTACAAACCAATATAACCCTTTTGAAAAAGGAATTTTGTATAACAAGAGAATAAAAACATGTAGATACTGTGCCCCAGAAATTCCATGTCCTTAGGATTTTACCCTAAGGAAATAAAAAAATTAAAGAAGCTCTAAGCATAAAGACATCACTGAGTTTTATAATAGTGAAATACTGAAAACAACTCAAATGTCCAACATCAGGAAATTACAGGAAGTAGATTACAATATGCTCATTGAGTCAAATATTATATAGCCATAGAAATATTAAAAATATTTTTTTTTGTAGAGACAGGGTCTCGGTATGTTGTCCAGGTTGATATCAAACTCCTGGCCTCAAGTGATCCTCCTGCCTTGGCCTCCGTAAGTGCTGGGATTATAGGTATGAGCCACAGCGTCTGGCCTATATTTCCTAAGAATTCATAATATGGAAAAATGTTTACACCAAACTAAAGGTTAAGAAAGGACACATACTGATTATACATTTTAACCATGTTATTAATAAAAAAGCATACAGAAATAAATACCAGAAGGAAATAGAGTAGATTCCAATATTTGGAAAGTTAGCTTTTATAATTCCTATTATTTGAGAAAGACCTTAAAGGTCTACGACTTGTAATAATTTGTAATTTTTTTAAGGCATGACTTTGAAACATGTGCCAGGCGGCTGCAATTCAGCAGTAAGCCACTTAGCAAGAGAGTGAGTTAGGGGAGGAAAGGCTGGGATGGTTGGGCCTATGTCTTTTCTGTACAACCTCCCTGTCCCCTCTTCCCAAGGAAAGGGTAGCGCCACTGCAGGAGAGATGGTAAGAGAATGGATGGTTACCAATTTAGGCAAGGTATGGCCAGTCACCAGTGAGTTTAATACCACATCTGAAGGTGGCTTTGTTGTTCTGTATTCAAATCTCATTATTTTAGTTGTACCATATTTTATAGGGACTATTATACCCTATAGGGCTACCTGTGAATGAGGGGATTCTCAAAGGTTAAGGGGTATACCCCTTTGGAATGTCATAATATGTTATAAATTGAAATACTAAAATCACTTAGATTGTGGTATTATGTGAAAATATTTGTTTTCCATTTATGACTTTTTTGTACTTTTATTATTTAATTTACATATGTATATGTATATATTTTTGGGTTTTTTTGGGTTTGTTTTGAGACAGAGTCTCACTCTGTTGCTTGGGGTACAGTGCTATGGCATCAGCCTAGCTCACAGAAACCTCAAACTCCTGGGCTCAAGCAATCCTTCTGCCTTAGCCTCCTGAGTAGCTGGGACTACATGTATCCGCCACCATGCCCAGATAATTTTTTCTATATATATTTTTAGTTGTATGGCTAATTTCTCTCTATTTTTAGTAGAAATGGGATCTCGCTCTTGCTCAGGCTGGTCTCGAACTGCTGACCTCCAGCAATCCTCCCTCCTTGGCCTCCCAGAGTGCTAGGATTACAGGCGTGAGCCACGTGCCCAGTCGGTTATATATATATATATATTTTTTTTTTTTTTTTGAGACAGGGTCTCAATATGTTGCCCATGCTGGTCTCGAACTCCTGGGCTCAAGCAATTCTCTCGCCTCAGCCTCCTGAGTAGCTAGGATTACAGGCATGTGCCACTGCACCCAATTTCCTTTTCATATTTTTAAAATGTTCCTCTATGTGGAGTAAGAAAACTAAAAATTAACTCAGCTCTAGAATATAAGACCTTTTTCTTCACTAGATCAAGTAAGGTATGTGACAAGAAAACCCAATCATACCAAGAATAAGGTGGAAAGCAAAGCTCTGCATCTCATGCTCACCTTATAGCACCTATATTTATATAGAACCACCAGGAGGATAGTCATGACAACAATGACACTGATCATGATGGCAGCATTCAGAACTGAGTGCAGGGCTCTCTGGCCCACAGTCTCGGTGTCTTCTGTGAATGGGGTATAGATTCTACAATAAAACAAAACACAAAAGTCCTAGGTAAGCATTGATCCTAAACCACATACTCCCTCCAACACAAGAATTTTGTCTTTCTTGATTTAATTAACATCTTATAAGTCACTTGGTTCCATCTCACCAAGCTAGCTAAGAATTTTTAACCTAAGAAAGATAGCTATGTTCTAAAATAACTGCTTCAAAATAAAATACCTAATACACATAAGAGAAGGACTTATGTGTGAGCCAGACACTGGCTCCATCTAGTGGATGCTTTACATTGAAATGTACGTTCACAGTTTATTATTAATTTGTTAAAGTAGGCTGACAAGAGGTTATCAGAGGAAGGTGATAAGGCTTATAATTATTGTCTTTCATCTGCAGAGTGATTACAACTGGAGTTGTCTTGAGATAATGTCACATATTCATCTACCCCTTCTCATTCACATAAAAACATTTTTATTCCAGGAGCCAAGCTTCCCAGCCAGAAGATTTTATTTCTGACTCCCTCATATTTATGTGTGGCCATGAGACTCAGTAATGGCCAATGAGTTACAGGAAGATGTGTTGAGTATGGAACTTCTAAGAAAGGAGTGAATTTTGCTGAGATGTCCTATGTCCTCTTCTCCCTCACTCCTTCCTGCTATCTGAATGAAGGCTGGGGCTCCAGCCTGGACCCTGAAACAACCTAGAAGATAGAAGCTAAAGAGAAAGGAGCTTGAGTCCTTGAATGTGAAGGCACTGTACCAATGGGGACTGCCTACTTTTGCAATACTCGATGGGAGAGAGAGAAAATATGTGTACCATTTAAACCAGTTGTTTTGATTTTCTTTTTTTTTTTCCTTTTAGGCAGAGTCTCACTCTGTTGCCCTGGCTAGAGTGCCGTGGCATCAGCCTAGCTCATAGTAACTCAAACTCCTGGCCTCAAGCGATCCTCCTGCCTCAGCCTCCCGAATAGCTGGGACTACAGGCATGTGCCACCATGCTCGGCTAATTTTTCCTATGTATTTTTAGATGGCCAATTAATTTCTTTCTATTTTTAGCAGAGATGGGGTCTCGCTCTTGCTCAGGCTGGTTTTGAACTCCTAACCTTGAGCGATCCACCTGCCTTGGCCTCCCAGAGTGCTAGGATTACAGGCATGAACCACCAGGCCCAACCAGTTGTTTTGATTTTCTATAACAGGGTCAGCAAACTTTCTGTAAAGCATCACACAGTAAATATGTTAAGCTTTGTAGGTTGTATGGTCTCTGCTGCAACCACTCAACTGTGCCATAGTAGCACGAAAGCAGCCATAGACAATGTATAAACAAATGGGCAAGGTCCCGTTCCAATGAAAATTTATTCACAAAAACAGGTAGCAGGCAGATCTGGCCTGTGGCTGTAGCTTGCCAACCTCTATTTTATAATATGTTGCCAAACCTAACCCTAACTTATACAGATAATGTTACTATTCCCCATCCTCTTTGGTTACTATCTGTAACCTTGCCTATCACTCACTGTTTTAGCCCTTCTCTCAAAGATTAAAATCTTGGCTTTCAGAACACCATGCAGTTTTTCAGACACTCTATAATTTTAAATTCTAAAACTTACTCAAAATTCTTCTTGGGCCTCATGAGAGTATCAGGAAGAGAACTAGGTGACATCTGGATGGAAGCACTTTTCTTAGAGGTCAAGGGCTGACACTAGCAGCACCAGGGAATCAACATGACAGCTCCCGAAGAGTCTAGAGACTGCCAGCTTTGCATGAGTTATTCATTCTTTCAGTTAAAAAATATTTTTGCCAAGTATTTATTACATATCTAGCCCTGGAGACAAAGTACCCTCATAGGCCGTACAATAAAGAAGTATTTAAATAATGTAAATAAATACATATTTGTAAATTGTGACAAATGAGAAAGAACAAGTTGCTAGGAGAAAGAATAACATGAAGGACCTAAGTCTGTTAGGAGAATCAGGGAAGTTATCTTTGAGGGTTTAACAACTAGGCCAAGATGGGCAAGATGACAGGAATTTAGTCTATCAAAGGTAGAAAAGGAAGGAACATTCCAAGGAGAACAACAGCAACAGGACCACTGGCTCCTGAGGTGGGAAAGATTGCTATTTTTCTTTTTTTTTGAGACAGGGTCTCGCTGGGTTGCCCAGGCTGGTCTTGAACTCCTGGCCTCAAGCAATCCTCACATCTCAGCCTTCCGAATAGCTGGGAGTACAGGCACGTGCCACTGTATCTGGCTAAGCTTACTCTTTATGTGCTCAATTCCAAATAAATCCAGCACTATTCAGTGATACCATATAGGAAACATATTTCTGTAGTGTTCATTTTCTCTATTTATAACCACTCGCTCTCTCAACTGCTTCTGGCCAGAGAAGATGGACTCTCTAGTTGTCATGCCCCTTCAGCACAGAGGCCTTCAAGGTGATGATGATGTGCTGTGAGGAAAAGCCATGCTGGCCTTAAGAATAACAAAATATGACACTCATACGTACAGTTGCCCATCCTTCCGGGTATAAAAGCTGACCGATTTGATGGTAGCCACAACCACCACCATGCAGAGAGTCACAGGGACAAAGAGCATGATCACATGCTTGGCGCCGTATTTCAATGTCAGCTCCTCATCTTCTTCCTCATCTCGTTCCACCACAGGCCCAGAGTTACCCTGGGGTCGTCCATTAGATAATGGCTCAGGGTTGCCAAGTCTCCGCCTGTCCCCATGGTCCTGCTGTTCTCTGTTGTCATTCTAAAAGCACAAGAAAAACTTTCTCAGTAAATCAGACTCTCAGCAGAATCAAGGTATTCTGTATCAAAAGTAGAATATGTAACAGGTAGACATGGGATTAACAATAGGCTCATCATTACTTGAGTTCTAAAACTTGAGGGAAGAAAGAACCAGTTTACAGGAAGTGTGCAATTTAAAAGTCTAGATTATTTACCATTGTTCCCTGAAGGCACTCATGCCCTCCCTTTTATCTGGGCCTCCTTTGCCTCACTCTCCCCTTCCATCCTCAACCTAATACAACGGTTGTATGCATCCTTTGAAATCTGACTAAAATACTGACACCTGCATGAAACCTTCTTTATTTGCTATAGCTGCAAGCGGAGTGATCGTACTTTTTTCAAATTCATTTAGCACTTTCTAACCGTGGTTTCATACCAGTTATAAAGGAATTTTCTTACCTTCATTACTAATAGGACTTTAAAATCTTTGTAGTGATGTTCAAGGGATCTCTCTGTATTATTTTTTACAATTGCATGTAAAGCTACAATTATTTCAAAAATTTATGCAATTAAAAAAAAATCTTCATAGAGAGAAACCAGGCCTTAAACAATTGTGATGGCCCACATGTCTACCTTCCCCACTCCCCAACCAGGCCCCATACAAAGTAAGGGAATAATAAATACTTGATGAATGAATGAATGAATGAAATTAGAACCTTTGTTAGATTCCACTTTCCTCAGAACTTTAATCCAGAGACTATTTTGTTACTTTTATCCTTATCTTGGGTTTATCTTTTCCTATTCTTCAACTTCTTTTACTGGTATCACTGTTCATATCTTACAATTCAGTTTTTGTAAAGGGTAGGATGAATAACAAGAGCAATAACAACAACAATAAAAATAACAGGTGACCAAAAAACCAGCACTCCTCCTCCTCTCAGATAAGTAAATGGGAGATGAAAGCAGACTGACAGTCACTGTTGCTGGCCACATGAAATCAGCTTAAATTAGGGTTCTGGTAGGAAGATCATTTGAGAACAAGCCACTATGCACTACTATAGAGTATTACTAGTATTCATTAAAAATACATTCTACATTTGTAATTGCTTAGAATGATTACAATGCACCAGGGACTGTGATATGTGCTTTACATTTAATTCATTGACTGCCACGTGAATTGTATTTAACTCAGGCTAGTTGTGACCCCGGGGGCCTCATGAAGCAAAACCCTACAGTTGGTTCTTGAAAATCTTACTTATTGATTAATGTTGACAATTTTAATTCTAAAAACATGGATTGTGTTGCATATAACTCACACAAAGAAAACAATACAAAATAACACATTAGAAAGGTTCCTTTTGTTTTAATAAAACACCAAAGTCCCAGGGAAAATTTTTTTTTCTAATGTGGCAATGTGTCAATTCTCACAGTCATCCATCCCATCATCACCACTTTGCAGGTGAGGAAACAGCCACAGCTAGTGAGTGTTACAGAAAGAGTTTGAACCCAGGTCAGCCTGACTCCAGAAATCAGGTTCTTAACCACCTCTTAATTTGCTATTCACAAGACAAAATGGGAGCTCTGCAGACTCAGTGTGGGCTGAGGGTTCTCTTTCATTTCACTTTCAATATATTCATCCCACAAGTAATTATCAAAATTTTACTATATTCCAGGTATTCTGCTGTGGCAATACTGAAATTCCGACCTGGGTTCAAACCCAGGCATTGATAGGAATAGGGAACATAAGATAAGCAGGCTGGAAGAGAGTAGAAATATTTTGCTTAGAGATATAGGTGAATTTGGAGTACCCACAACCAGGTAGGAAAGTCCAAAGACAGTTAGCAATACCAATTTCAAGCTCAGAAGAGGATGGAGGAAGTCATTAATCTCTATAGCCTTATAAATGATAAAATGTCAAGGAGAATATAGATAAAAATATGAACAGCATAGACTTGTTGGTCACTAATGTAATATAAATAGTTGTGGAAGGAAAAATACAGAGTGAGATGACCAAGGAGAGAAATGTAAATAACCTACTAAGCTTAAGCAGCAGGTGATAAGAGAAAATGAGCAAGACATTAAAGGAATAGGGGAGAGGAAAGAAAACCCAGAAATCTATATAACACAGAAGCCAAAAGCGGAGCACAATTCAAGAAGGTGTCATTAACAGTCAACAGGCAGGCAGGATAAGAGCTAAAAAGCCACTGAATTTGGCAGTGGGAAGATCCCCAAGCATTTTACAAAACTAAAACAGTGAAGAGGGAAGTCAGATCATAAATCAGAATAGACTGGAAAATGAAAAAGAAATGAAAATGAAAATTGAGAAAGTAAAGGCAATCATTCTTTGAAGCAAAAAACAAAAAAAAGGTTTAAAGGTTTGACAACAGAGAGGTATTCAAACTTTTTCAAGTTATTTTAGAGCTGTTAGAGACTTGAACATACTTGTCAGGTCTAAGTGTAGACTTAAGATTTAGAGGAAGAGACTGAACATACAAAACAGGGATGATAACTAACGGAATATGGTAGGGACTAAAAGGAGGATGCTACAGTTTGAATGTGTCCCTCCAAAGTTCATGTGCTGGAAACTTGGTTGCCACTGTGGTGGTGTTAAATGATGGGGCCCTTGGGAGGTGGAGCCCTCACCAATGAATTTCAGGTTGAGTATCCCTTATCTGAAATGTTTGGTACCAGAAGTGTTTCAGACATCGGATTTCGGAATATTTGTATTATACTTATTGGCTGAGGATACTGAATTCGAAAACCCAAAATCCTCCAAGGAGTATTTCTTTTGAGCATCATATTGGTGCTCAAAAAGTTTCCGATTTGGGAGCACTGGTATTTCACACTTGGGGATTAGGGATATTCAACCTGTAATGCCATATTGCAGGAATGGGTTAGTTATCATGGGAGTGGCTTTGTTATAAAAACAAGCTCTCTCCTGCATGTGCTCCCTTGCCTGTCTGTCTACAAACCAGGGGGGTGACTTTCACCTTTCACCAGATGCTGGTGCCATGCCCTTTGACTTCTCAGCCTTGAGAACTGTAAGCCGAATAAACCTATTTTCTTTATAAATTACTCAGTCTGTGGTGCCCTGTTATAGCAACACAAAACAGTCAGAGGGGACAAGAGAGAGAGGAATTGGCCTTATAAAGGCATTGGTGCCCTCTTCCTCAGTCTGGAGATAAAAACTGCTGGACCTCACAGAGAAAATATTTGACAATCCAAACCCTATAGAGAATAGTAAGGCAACTATTCCAAAGCATAAAAGGTAGAAATATACATGCTACCCATCAAGAAAGATAATTTTTGCTGAACCAAGTCACTAGAGTGGCCAAAGTCCAGTAGGATGGAAACAGTTATGAGGAAAGTGAGGTCTGGAGGACAGGGACATGGTGTGACAGATAGCAGAGGAGCAGGAGAATTGACAGAATTCATACTACTATTTTCCCAGAGAAGGGAGTAACTTAGCCATCTGCTAAGAATGTTATGTCTGCAATTTAATGTTCAATTATACAGTTCTGACCAACTTGATGGACTGATTAATGTTCAATATAAACTAAAAACCATGGAACAATAGCTATCTTTAGACAGTATTTGATAATTTACAAAGTACTGTCACATTATTTCATTTATTCTTTTTATATCTTGAGAGGTTTTGGTAGACGAACACAAAAGTAACTTGTCTAAAATCTAACAACCAGAAAGCAGTAGAGGCAGGAATCAAATTCAAGTCTCTTGTTTCAAAACTTGTGTTCTTTCTATGGCATCACAACCATCCTATTAGGCCATATGAACAGTTTAATTAGGTAAGTCTAGCATGGAAGAGGCAATCATATGCTCATTCAGTCCTCAACTGGCTATTCTGGTTTATAATGAACATTAGCCAACCCAACCCTACCCTGCCCCTGAGGCTGATAATGGGATACTAGAGCACTGTTTAACAGTAACACATACACACACACACACACTCTCTCTCTCCCCTTCTTTCTCTCTCTCACACCTACAAACCCTTTCTCTTTGTAGTACTTTGGATGGTATTTTAAAAACTATGTTTTTGGGTGTTGTGGCGTATACCTACAGTTTCAGCTACTTTGGAGGCTGAGGTAGGAGGATCACTTGAACTCAGGAGTTTGAGGTTATAGTGAACTACAATGATACCACTGCACTTTAGCCAGGGTGACAGAGTGAGACCCTATCTCAAAAAAAAAAAAAAAAAAAAAAAAAGATATTCTCATTTCCCCTTTTCACACAAATATTAGTACAGTAAATGTACTGCACTGCACTTTGCTTTCTTCACTTAACTATGTATCTTAAAGTTTCTTATATATCCATACATAAAGAAAATCCTCATTCTTTAAAAAAAAAAAATTGTTTTCCCTAGACAACACAGCAAGACCCCATCTCTACAAAAACTAAAATTAGCCAGGAGTGGTGGCATGAGCCTGTAGTCCCAACTACTCAGGAAGCTGAGGCAGGAGAATAGCTTGAGCCCAGGAGTCTGAGATTGCAGTGAGCTATGATGATGCTACTGTACTCTAGCCTGGGCGACAAAGCAAGACTCCGCCTCAAAAAAAAAAAAAAAAATTCTTTTAACCAGCTACACACTCAGTTTATAAATGTATCACAATTTATTTAGCCAATCCCCTAATGATGAACATTTAACTTGTTTCCAATTTTTTGCCATTATAAACAATGCTGCAATGAATGCACCCTGTAAGTCATTTAATGTGTATGGCCATACTGTTAAGGTAAATCTCCTAAAGTGTAATTGCTGGGTCAAAGTATATTTGCATTTCAAATTCTAATATATATTGTCAAATTGCCCTCCCTATGTATTGTACCAGTTTAGAGACACAGCAATATAGGAGACTGCCTAATTCATCATACCCTTATGTTAGCAAGTGCTTGGATTTTTACCAACCTGATAGGTGAAGTAGGGGATCTCAGTATAATTTAAATTTCTATTTCTCTTATTTTTTTTTTTTTTTTTTTTGAGACAGAGTCTCGCTTTGTTGCCCAGGCTAGAGTGAGTGCCATGGCGTCAGCCTAGCTCACAGCAACCTCAAACTCCTGAGCTCGAGCAATCCTGCTGCCTCAGCCTCCCGAGTAGCTGGGACTACAGGCATGCGCCACCATGCCCGGCTAATTTTTTTTTTTATATATATATATATTAGTTGGCCAATTAATTTCTATTTTTATAGTAGAGACGGGGTCTCGCTCAGGCTGGTTTTGAACTCCTGACCTTGAGCAATCCGCCCGCCTCGGCCTCCCAGAGTGCTAGGATTACAGGCGTGAGCCACCGCGCCTGGCCCCTATTTCTCTTATTATCAGGAAGGCTGAGTACTTTTTCATGAACTATCAATTTCCTTTGCCATTTTTGTATTTGGCTTATGATACTTTGTTTTAGTTCCTAAGTACTAATTACTTTATTAATTAAAAATATGTGTTACAGCTCTTTTAGAATTTGTCTACAGGTTTTCTGATTTTCACCAGAAAAACTCCCATGGGGAAAAAAATAGTGAACACCAGCTATGTGCAAGATACCGTGCTTGGTGCCAAGGATACAGCAGTAAACAAGACAGATAAGGTTCCTGCCCTCATGACCTGCTTTCAAACAGAGGGAGACAGATAATAAACAAGGTAATTATACAGTGGGACAGTACCATAAAAGGAATAAACAGGGTGATACAATACAGAATACCTGGGATGGGACTGCTTTTAGATAGTGTGGCCAGAAAATACCAGTCTCAGGCTGGTGTGGCAGCTCACACTGTAATCCTAGCACTGTGGAGGCTGAGGTGGGAGGATTGCTTGAGGTCAGAAGTTCGAGACCAGCCTGAGCAAGAGTGAGACCCAATCTCCACTAAAAACAGAAAAATTAGCCGGGTGTGGTAGTGCGTAGCCATAGTCCCAGCTCCTCAGGAGGCTAGGGCTGGAGGATCACTTGAGCCAAGGAGTTTGAGGTTGCTGTGAGCTAGCCTGATGCCACGGCACTCTAGCCCGGGCAACAGAGTGAGACTCTGTCTCAAAAAAAAAAAAAATTTTAAAAATTAATCTATTCTTATTTCTTAAAGACTGGTCAAGTGAAGCAGTGGGAGTAGAGAAGGAACAAAGGAATCTGTAACTGGTTGTAATCAATTAGTTGTAAACACCACTGCACTCAGACCAACCTAAAATTTTTTAGTTAAAAAAAAGACCTTGTAACTTGAAGTACTACCTGGCAAAAGTAAAAAAATAAAAATTAATAAAATAAAGAAGGTCTAAATAAACATAGAACTATATTATGTTTCCAGATTAGAAGACTCAATATTGTTAAGACCGACATCTTCTACCAAGTCTCCCCTGAATTTCTCTATAGGTTCAATGCAATCTCAGTCAAAGTCCCACCAGGCTTTTTTGTAAAAATGTTTATAAAATTCATATGGAAATACAAAGGAATTAGAATATCCAAAACAATTTTGAAAATGAACAAAGTTGGAGAATACTACTTGATTTCAAGACTTATACTGTTACAATAATGAAGAAAATGTGGTATTGGCACAAAGACAGACAAATAGACCAACGCAATAGAACAGAGCCCAGAAACAGACTGACACATATATGGACAACTGATTGTCAAAGGTGAAAATGTATTTCAGTGGAGGCAACAGTCTTTTTCAAAAACATGGTGCTAAAACAACTGAATATCCATATGCAGAAAACTGAACTTTGATCCATAGCTTGGAACGTATATAAAAACCAACTTAAAATGAATCACAGACCCAAATATGAAACATAAACTATAGAGCTGTCAGAAGAAAATGTAGGGAAAACCTTCTGAAAACCTGGTTTATGCTAACATTTCTAGACACCACATCAAAAACACAAATGAACAAAACACAAATTGAGCTGGCCATGGTAGTTCATGCCTATAATCCCAGGAGAGTCTGAGGTGGGAAGACTGCTTGAGGCCAGGAGTTCGAGAGACCAGCCCGGGCAACAGAGTAAGACTCCATCCCTACAAAAAAATTAAAAATTAGCCAGGTGTGATGGCACGTGCTTGTAGTCCTAACTACTCAGGAGGACAGCCCGAGCCCAGGAGTTTGAAGCTGCAGTGAGCTGTGATCACGTCACTGCACTCCAGCCTGGGCAGCAGTGCCAGGTCCTGCCTCAAACGAAACAAAACAAAACATACAAATTGATAAAAAGAGATTTCATCAATATTTAAAACTTCTGCTCTTCAAAAAACACAGTTAACAAAAAGACAAGCCACAGACTGGGAGAAAATATTTGCAAAGCATATACGTTATAGAGGACTTATAGCCAGAATATGTAAAGAATTCTCAAAATTCAATATAAAAAAATAATTTTAAAATGGTGAAGAGATTTGAAGAGGCACTTCACCAAACGTATGAGGATGACAAATAAGGACATGAAAAGACAGTCAAATCATTACTCCTTAGAGAAATGCAAATTACAGCCACAATGAGATACTACTACATACCTTCCAGAGGACTAAAATATTTAAAAGACTGTATCAAGTACTGACAAGGATGTGGAGGAACTGGAAATCTCATACACTGCTGGTAGGAATATAAAATTGGACAAACAATTCGGAAAACTGGTAATATCTCAAAAAATTAAGTATATACCTACCATACTGGATCATATTCTACTCCTATGTATTTACCCAAGATAAATGAAAGCATATATACAAAGATTTGTGCATGAATATCCATAGCAGCCTTATTTGTAATGCCTCAAAACTGGAAACAACCCAAATATCAACAAGAGAATGGGTCAAAAACTGTGGTATAGCCATACAATGGAAATCAACTCAGCAAGAAAAAGGAACAAATTACTGATACATGTTATAACACTGACGAATCTCAAAATAATTATGTTAAATGTATGAAGTCAGACAAGAGTCTGTATGATTCCATTTATATAAAATTCTAGGAAATGAAAACTAGACCGTAGTGACAACACTTTGATCAGTGGTTGCCAGGAGATGGGAAGGAACTGGGATGAGCAAGAAGTAGAGATCACCAAGGAGCATGAAGAAATGTGTGGAGTTAGAAACATTCATTACATTAACTGTGGTGGCGGTTTCAAGGGTATACACATATGTTACAACTTATCAAATTGTGTACTTTAAATATGTAGAGTTTACTGTATTTCAATTATACCACGAAAAAGCTGTTTAAAAAAATTTAAGTGTCTTTCTGTATGGCATATGTAGGTGCTTTGAAAACTGTCAAATGAGAGGAAGATGATACTAGAAATACTGAGGAATTTCAAAAATGAAAAATCTTGGTAGCTAAATATTAGAATGACGACGTAAGCACAGCATTATATGTAAGGCTAATTTAAAAAAAATCTTTTTATTATGGAAAACATTCAAACATGGTCAGAAAAATATAATGAAGCCCCATGATACAATTTACTGAGCTTCAATAATTATCTACCTACAGGGCTGGGTGCGGTGGCTCATGCCTATAATCCTAGCACTCTGGGAGGCCAAGGTGGGAGGATTGCTCGAGGTCAGGAGTTCAAAACCAGCCTGAGCAAGAGCGAGACTCCGTCTTTACTATAAATAGAAAGAAATTAATTGGCCAACTAAAAATATATAGAAAAAATTAGCCAGGCATGGTGGCGCATGCCTGTAGTCCCAGCTACTCAGGAGGCTGAGGCAGCAGGATTGCTTGAGCCCAGGAGTTTGAGGTTGCTGTGAGCTAGGCTGATGCTACGGCACTCACTCTAGCCTGGGCAACAAAGTGAGACTCTGTCTCAAAAAAAAAAAAAAAGATCTACCTACAGCTAATCTCGTTTCATCTATCCCTCCATCCACTTTGCCCCACCAGTATTATTTTGAAGCAAATTTCAGATCTATCATTTCCTTTAAATATTATATTAATAGTATATCTTTCTAAAAGATAAGAACTTAAAGGCCTCTGTGTGTCACTTGATAGCTCATTTCTTTCAAAATGTTTTTTAAAGTGGTTTTAGATTCATAGAAAAGTTGAGTAGGAAGTACAGAGTTCCCATATACTTCTTTTTGGTTTTTTTATTTTTTTTTAAAGCCAGTCAAATTTAGCAGTGGGGGGTTGAATTCCCATATACTTCTTGCACATACAACCCCACCCTGTACCCCCAGCCTCTCCTAACTATAAACATCATGCACCAGAGTGGTACATTTGTTATAACTGATGAACCTACATCAACATTCATATCACCCAAAGTCCATAGTTTATCTTAGGATTTGCTCCTGGTGTTGTACATTCTATAGGTTTGAATAAATACACAATGATATGTATCTACCATTACAGTATCATACAGAATAATTTCACTGCCCTGAAAAAATCTTCTATGCTTCACAATTGACCCCTTTCTCTCCTCCCTGAACACTGATCAACCACTGATCTTTTAATTGTCTCCACAGCTTTACCTTAAAGGTTTTTATTTTTAAGGTTAAGAAAAACCAGTGTCGTAGCCATTATAAATTATTTCATTTCAGTGACAAAGGGAAGGATGAATCACTATATAAATGTTGTAAGTTTTAGAGAGGGCGTGGTCCTATGGGAAGTGGTGAGTATGTGGGAAGTGAGTTCCTATGAAGCCAGATTCCTCACAGTTCCTGCAGCATTAAGTTAGGGGCTTCAATTTTTTTTTTTGAGACAGAGTCTCACTTTGTTGCCCAGGCTAGAGTGAGTGCCGTGGCGTCAGCCTAGCTCACAGCAACCTCAAACTCCTGGGCTCAAGCAATCCTGCTGCCTCAGCCTCCTGAGTAGCCGGGACTACAGGCATGCACCACCATGCCCGGCTAAGTTTTTCTATATATATTAGTTGGCCAATTGATTTCTTTCTATTTATAGCAGAGACAGGGTCTCGGTCTTGCTCAGGCTGGTCTCAAACTTGAGCTCAGACAATCCTCCCACCTCGGCCTCCCAGAGTGCTAGAATTACAGGCGTGAGCCACTGTGCCCAGCGCACACTTAAGTTTATAAGTATCAATCCTATAAGAATTTTTGGATATTGTTTGGATTTCTACACTTAGAAATGTGGGACTCCTAAGCCTGCACTGTAGGATAGAGCTAGAAGAGTAGCTTAACCAAAGAACTGGCAAGTTAAGTGGAAAACTTGAAAACGTTTATTAATCACATGCCATATGTGTTTTAACAACATGCAGAATTTCATCCGGCACCTGTCCAAGCTTTGTGATTCCCTGGAGTTAGAGGTTTAAGCATTACTCTAATGCCAAAGGCGGCCATCATTTCTCTGAACAGTTGACCTAACTAGTTAGAGATAATATTTAACGTTTATGGAGCTGTTGTGTTAGGCTTGAGCCTAGTGTTTCTCAACAAATCATTAAGATCTATGCCTAAGATTTCTGACTTTATTCTTATGCAAAAGCTAGCATGTTCCTCTGGAGGTCACCAACATTTTAAGTTCCTTTTCTCCGTACTTTACTTTGACATAGCTGGGAAAACAAATCTATTGCTATCAACAGTACAAAAACAATGTCAAAGGCTGACTGGCCCTGTGGGTCTGATTTAGTTTAAATTTAGATCACCATTTTCACTTATTTTTTTTTCTCCTCAAGGTCCATTAAGTAGCTTATAGGTTTTCTGTTTAATTCTAAGATTTCTCACACTCAAAAAGTGACCTACCACCATCTAAAAAAAAAAATGAAGCCAGTTCTGTCCCTCTATGATTTGCTGACAACTTAATAAAGTTCTTCACATTTAATGCTTTGAATTCTGAAAAGATATCGTATTAATAGATGACCTTCACTTATAAAGACCAGACACATTTTGATGTTGTAAATTCAGCAGCTGAAGGTAGCAGATGATTACTACTACTTCAAGGATTCTTTTTTAGTTAAATGACTGATTATATTCTATTCTAGATCAAAAAGGATATTGACAATTTATTTCCTTAAGCAACAGAAAATGTGGATCAGAATAAACTAATATGAAAAATACTGAGTATTCAATATATAAATCTAAATATTTTTCTCTAATGTCACTTTCCCTTTATTTCTTCCTTCCTTTTTTTTAAAAATTTTGTTTTGAGATGGGGTCTTGCTATGTTGCTCAGAATGGTTTTGAACTCCTGTGTTCAAGCAATCCTCCCACCTCAGCCTCCCAAGTAGCTGGGACTACAAGCACACACCATCAAGCCTGGCTTTCCCTTTATTTCTTTATTCAAATGCAACTATTCTCAAATGATGGTCCCTGGGTCAGAAGCACTGGCATGAACTGGGAACAGGTGAGAAATGCAAATTCTCTGGCCCCATCTCAGACTTACAAGATCAGGAACTCTGGAATTGGGGCCAGATAATTTGTTTTAACAATCCCTCCAGGTACACTAAGGCACACTAAGGTTTGAAAACCATGGTGTAATATATATTCTATAATACTTACTTAACAATATAAACTAGTTTTAGGCTTACTTCAAAAATATTTACTATTTTATACCTTAGAAAAGCAAAACAGTCTCAGTTAATCCACATAAAAGATATAAATCTATACCAGATCAAAAACATGAATTTTCACTATTCTGAAGTTTATATTTTCAACTTTCTCTGGTTTTAGTGTATTCTTATAATGTCAGTTGAAATGAAATGGAGGCGAACTCTGGCAAGGGATTATAAAAGGCCAAGGAAAAAGCTCTACATGTCAAAAATTTTGAAGCAGAAAAATAAAATTATTTAATAGGTATAGTGAAAGTAGGCCGGGCGTGGTGGCTCATGCCTGTAATCCTGGCACTCTGGGAGGCCAGGCAGGAGGATCGCTCAAGGTCAGGAGTTTGAAATCAGCCTGAGCAAGATCAAGACCCCGTCTCTACTAAAAATAGAAAGAAATTAATTGACCAACTAAAAATATATGAAAAAATTAGCCAGGCATGGTGTGCATGCCTGTAGTCCCAGCTACTCAGGAGGCTGAGGCAGAAGAATCGCTTTAGCCCAGGAGTTTGAGGTTGCTGTGAACTAGGCTGACGCCATGGCACTCTAGCCCGGGCAACAGAGTAAGACTCTGTCTCAAAAAAAAAAAAAAAATAGGTATAGTGAAAGTGAATCAAAGGATTATGATAAATCACAAACTATAGAAAAATACTGGCCAGGCGCCTTGGTTCACGCCTGTAATCCTAGCACTCTGGGAGACCGAGGCAGGCGGATTGCTCGAGGTCAGGAAACCAGCCTGAGCGAGACCCCATCTCTACTATAAATAGAAAGGAATTAATTGGCCAACTAATATATACAGAAAAAATTAGCCGGGCATGGTGGCGCATGCCTGTAGTCCCAGCTACTCAGGAGGCTGAGGCAGCAGGATTGCTTGAGCCCAGGAGTTTGAGGTTGCTGTGAGCTAGGCTGACACCACGGCACTCCTGGGCAACAAAGTGAGACTCTGTCTCAAAAAAAAAGAAATAAAAAAAAAGAAAAATACACAATGTTTTTATTAGAGCTACTTAAATATCCAATCTATATGATACAGTTAGGAAACAAAGAATTTCAGTTATTTCACAACTTTGCCTTTTTTCAGAATCATTAGTCTACCTTCTAGTATCCAGTCCCTACAGACAGCAGTCCCCAACATTTTTGGCACCAGGGACTGGTTTCATGGAAGACAATTTTTCCATGAACAAGGGTAGGGGTGTGTAGGTGGTGGGGAGGGATGTTTTCAGGATGATTCAAGCATATAACATTTACTGTGCGCTTTATTTCCATTATTATTATGTTATAACATATAATAAAATAATTATACAACTCACCATAATGCACAATTAATGGGAACCCTGAGCTTGTTTTCCTAAAACTAGATGGTCCTATCTGGGGGTGATGGGAAACAGTGAGTGATCTGACAGGAGGCAAAGCTCAGGCTCCAATGCAAGGGAGGGGGAGCAGCTGTAAATACAGAGGAAGCTTCACTTGCTCATCCGCCACTCACTTCCTGCTGTGCAGCCCAGTTCCTAACAGGGCACAGACTAGTACCCCTCCACAGCCTGGGGGTTGGGGACCGTAGCCCACGGATATAGCCAACCAATGGCAAAAACAAATATGAAGTCTAAACCAGCTTCTAGTTAGAGGCAGACGGTAAATGAATGGAAACCAGTAAAATCTCAAACTGAATGACATCTCTACAGAAGCAGAACAGATGTTCCTAAGGAAAAATATAATAAAATGGACTTTCCATTTGACTCTTGTGACATGTCAAGCTATCATTTGACACTTGTTCTACATAAAAACTATACCTCTGCTCCACATGGTGAAACCAGTGCAGATATAACATGGCAGCAAGAGCAATGGTGTAAAATGGCTAAGGAACAGGGGACCTAGGGAACAGGGGGCCCAGAGACACTCACATGAAAGCTGATGTCCTTAGGCAAGTGATGTGATTCACTTCAGACTTTTATTTGCAAATATAAAACCTAAAATTTCTCCTGCTAACATGAGGAAAAAACCCAAAATTCCTTTGTTCTTTTGCTGAGAGATTTGTATTGAGCTGGTTTAGAGATACTTGGTAACCAATAAACTCTAAAGGCAGCTCAGGAACATGAATAAAGTTCTGCCTTCAGGGAATCTCCAACCTAGATGGAATCAACAAGCAAAAAAAAAGTAGAAAATTCCAAAAAGTGAAAAGGTGAGACCAATGCAACCACATCTCTCATCTGGCATTGGCAGAAATTCAGATGTTTTATACAGATTAGTTTTCCATAGAATCAAACTTGGGTAAGTATAAAATTTTTAATGATTTTTAATGAAAAATTTCCATAAAGCATTATAAACATTTCAGTCTTTTAAAATGGAGACTAACAGACATACTGAAGCTTTCACTGATGAAGAGGACATAATACAAACTTCAATTGCCAATGAGGGTGCTCTCAAAGGTCCCATGCTATCAGCCTTCTTTGATTTCTTTTACATCAGATGTTCTAACTCCCCTACTATTTTAGTCAGTCAGTCATGGAAAACCTTAAATGCTTGCCTGTTTTCTACAGATTCCCTAGGTAGCATACTGCACTTGTGTGAATTTTCCTCATATTTAAAAAAATACCTCAATTTTTAAAAATAGTTTTTGTTAAAGTTATAAGAAAACTGTATTATGAAACATTTAGAAAATAAAAGGGGAAAATCATCAAAATCATCCATATTTTTCTTCTCTTATTTTTCTGGTAGAGATGTAAGACAAAGATGAAGAGCTGAACATAGGCTCACTACACAGCAGTTGCTAGTATAGTAGTTTATCTCAGTCTACATAAGATATAGAAAGCTTTCTTCATATTCAGTGCTACCAATCTATACAGCACATTTTTCTTAAACTATTTTTACGTGAAAAAACAAAAATTTAATTTTTAAAAGGAAACAATAATTCACTTATTTAAAATATTTAAACTATACACCAAAAACAAACTAGAGCTACAGACTGGGAGAAAATATTTGAAAAGCATACAGAAAACCCCCTAAAATATATATTTGTACAAAATCAGTGAGAAAAAGACAAACAACCAATAGAAAAATTGGAAAAGAACACAAACAGGCAATTCATAAAAAATACAAATGTCCAATAAGCATAAGAAAAAAAGTTCAATCTTATCAGCAATTAGGGAAATACAATTAAAATAATAGGAGATACATTTTAAGCCCATCGGATTGACAAATGGTAAGTCAGATAACACTGAGAACTGGCAAGGATATTAAAGAATAGACACTGCAATACACTGGGTTTTATTCTGTTTGTTTGTTTGTTTGTTTGTTTTTGAGATAGAATCTCACTCTGTTGCCCAGGCTAGAGTACCATGGCATCAGCCTTAGCTCACAGCAACCTCAAACTCCTGGGCTCAAGTCATCCTCCTGCCTCAGCCTCCTGAATAGCTGGGACTCCAGGAGCACAACATCACACCCAGCTAATTTTTTCTATTTTTAGTAGAGATAGGGTCAGGCTGGTCTTTAACTCCAGACCTCAAACGATCCTCCCACCTCGGCCTCTCAGAGTGCTAGGATTACAGGCATGAGCTACCCTACCCAGCATGCAATACACTCTTGATGTATAACCACTTTGGTAAGTACTGTGACAGTCTCTAATATAGTTTAAGATCCACATTCCCAATCGCAGCAACTATCTTTGAGAAACTCACATAACCACACTAGGATTAAGGAGTCGGAATATCATTACAGCACTGTTGGTTATTTTGAAAAACTGGAAACTTCCAAGAATTTGTGAACAGAATATATACTTTTTATATATTCACAAAAGAAAAAAATGAATGCACTAGAACTATATGCATCTATAGATACATAAATTCCAAAAACATGGGGTGTCTCTTCTGCAATATATACCTATTCATATAAATTTCAAAAATGTGGGAACTTTCTTCTACAACTTAGACATACACACACTTTTTTAATATAAAGTTTAAAAACATGCAAAGTACTATTATATAACCTTACATATTATTTATGTACAGAAATATTTATAGTAAGCATGATAACCACCAGGACAGTAACTATCCTAGGAAAAGAGGAAAAGGAATGGGGGGGGGCACTTCAATCTTAACTGCAATTTTTTTGTTGTCATGTAATTAGTCTCTCTTTTCAAATTAAATGCAAAATTTTGTTTAGTTAAGATTTCATTTAGTGTAGCATCAATAAATAAAAACAGAAAAGGCTTAGTGAAACCAATCTTCAAAAATAAGGTATACACAGAATAAATAAGATATTAAAGTTTAATACAGTTGGGTGGTAGGTACATTGGTGCTTATATTATTTGCCATACTTTTCTGTATATACTGGAAAAGTTACGCAACAAAAATCTGAGAAATATTTAGTTTAAAAAAATAAACACTATTTTTAGCTCTCTGACTACTCTCATCAAACTTCAAATCCCTTTTGTGTGAATGAGATTATGTGTAGCAGCCCACAAAATGAAAACCTATTCTCCAGGTGATATACAGCAGCCCATCACTGATTCTGCTGAGAGTTGAAGAAATGAAGCTAAGGTCAACCTTTGACCTCTGGAATAAGAAAAACACTTTAGATACTATCCTCTACTGGAATATTAACAATATACAACTGTAAAGACACTTGAAGTTATACAAGAACGTCAACTAATTGAATAAGACTTAAATCCAAAATGATTTCAATTTCATTGTACTTCTGGTAGGGCAACCAACTCAATCCTATTTGCTCAAAACTGTCCCAGTTTTAGAACAGTCCTGTGTTTCAGAATCTCTGGTATCTGGCAAACCAGAACAGCTAGCCACCCTAACGTCTGGTCACATCAAAACTTTTGAGTTGGAAGAGAATTTTGAGACTATCTAGTAAATCACCTCACTTTACAGATGGGAAAAGTGAGAATCCTAAATCTTCGGTGTGTAGGGGGAACTTCCAGGCCACTGAGTGCTACATTCCAACTGCCATTCCATAAACTAATCCTCTGCAGATCTGGCTAATGGTCTTCAAGCCTTATGTGACGGCTTTCAGTGATAAGTACACACTAGTCTATAAGGCAGCACATGGATTTTCAGGCATACTATAATTGTGAAAAAATTCTTTTTACTGATTCAGAACCTGTTTCCTGGTAGCTTTTGTCATTGTTCCTAGATCTGCCTTCTGGTCCTGAGTAAAGTCCAACTCCTCCTCGCCCTAGTGACACCTGCATAGCTTATAGTTGGCCTTGTGTTTTCCCCATTCTGGCTCCACCTCTAAAAATCCTACCGATTCTCCAGTCATCTCACAGGATGTCTGTGAAGTTTATACCCAATATGTAATGATCAGCTAATAGGGTTGTAAGCACATTTGATGTTTGTGTGTGTAGCTGCTGAACAATCTCTTTGTCCCATGGCACACATTATACTCCTTCCTGATTTCCTCCTTTGAACTCCAGAACCTCTACATTGTGCAATCATCCTGTCAATGAAGATTTACTGAGCACTGTCAGGAACTGTGCTAGGTATTGAAAAAGATAAATAAAATGTACTTGGCCTGTAGAAAAGAAAGAGCAAGACAAATAAAAGAATAAACAATGGGAACTATGAGGTGCTATACACCTCAGCAAGTTGGAGAAGGCTTCAATTGAGGGTGTAATACCTGAGCCATGTAGGAACTATATCAATACTCATGCCTTAAATAGCCTTGTGTGCCCCAGCATTTGGCTGAAGTTCAACCAATATATAAATTAGGTAAAGTAGAGAAAGCCTACTCAGCCCTTTGAGCATCTCTTAGAGGTGAAGGGGGATGACAACTGAATCCAGTCTGGCAAGGGCAGTTTTAGAGGCTGACACGGTACCTGGCTACGTACAGTATTGCTCAGGTGGTTATCCTCGGACATCTGTGCATTCTGGAAGTAGGACAAGGGTGCAGGTAATTCTGTCATTGGAGCAACTGTTTAGAAATATTTTTTCACAGAACACAAATCCTCTTGGGGTTCTGAAAAGGGAAAAAGAAAACAGAACTTTGTATATTATATTGTATATAATATTATTATATTATATTACAATTTTTTGTAAAAATTGTAGATTTTTATTTTTAAACATTTTCATAAATTACACTCAGCAGAAACAAACCTTTCTTTCATGTGTTCTCCTCCAGGCCAAACTGTCTAAGGACCTCGAGGGCTGGTGTCACTTGTGGGCTCCTGGATTAGGTCTGAAATAGGATTTTACCAGGTCATTCATTGTTGGTTAAATCTTAGCAAATTCACCCACACCAATCAAATACTTAAAAGACCAATTTGTAAACCAGAAATGTATTAATTTGTCATGACCTTCAACTAAATGGCAAACTTATTGTCAGCTCATAGTAATTCTTTAGCAATGAGACTTGCTACATCACTTGCTACACTTG
The DNA here is from genome assembly GCA_008750895.1 of Mirza zaza. Taxonomy (NCBI): domain Eukaryota; kingdom Metazoa; phylum Chordata; class Mammalia; order Primates; family Cheirogaleidae; genus Mirza; species Mirza zaza. Next base: position 31,049 of record VSMD01026382.1, read on the forward strand.
AGACACCAAATATTTTCAACCACAAAGATACTTAATGATTTCAGATGTAGACCAAAGAGAGCTGAATGATCTTAAGGAATGTTTTTAACATTCCTTTTTCTATGCTGACCAGTCTAACCTGATTTTTGTATCTCCAAAAAAGTATTTTTGTTTAATGCTTTTAATTTTGTAATATTCTTTCTATCATCTCATCTTATCCTTATCACAATACCTCAAGGCAAGGTCAACAGGTAACATACCTATTTTACAAAAGCAGAAGGGGACCCAGAGAAGTTCAGTGACTTAAGACCACACAATTAAGGCAGACAAGGACAAGAATCACAGACTCTTGACTCCCAACTCCCAGCTTCAGGTCTCTCCTCTGCGTCCTGGCATTGCCTTTTTTTACAGACATGGTTCTATGGCTATGTATCTCAGAGATCACCCTCCTGGGGAGCCACATTCCCATTTGCCTATCTTAATTTCCATCAACCAATTCTTTTTATTTTATTTTTTTTGTAGACAAGGTCTCATGCTGCTGCCCAGGCTAGAGTGTAGTGGCACAATCATAACTCACTACAGCCTCGAACTCCTGGGCTCAGTGATTCTCCTGCCTTAGTCTCCTGCATAGCTAGAACTACAGGCATGTGCCACCATCCCCAGCTAATTTTTTTAGAGACAAGGTCTTACTATGTTGTCCAGTCTGGTCTCAAATTCCTAGCTTCATATGATCCTCATGCCTCAGCCTCCCAAAGCACTGGGATTACAGGCATAAGCCACCACACCCAGCCTCCATCAGCCAATTCTTTATGATTCCAATTTTTCCTTTTTATAGTGTCTTCAGAAATATAGAGGGTAAAAATCTGTGTACATACCCAAGCAGTATTCTAATTAATGTATAGTATCTAAGACATTATTGTGCATGTTTACATAAAAAAACATTCTGTCAACATCCTGTTTCATTTCCACTTTTAACACTTCATGATCCTCTATCCTCTAAATCCACATTTTTCTTCTAATGACTTTTCATCAAAAAATGCATAAAGCAATTTTTTCCTCTAGTAAAGGTAACAAGTTCACATTAACCCTTAACTACCTACATTGGGATCATTCAAATCATGACAAATTTTTAACCAAGATAGGATTTCCATGCTATCCTATATACTTTTATATACCATGTCCATTTTTCTCCTCCCCTCTCCTTTAGCCCATAGTCAGCTAGCATGGTATCAGGGAACTACAAATCAATATGAACAAAAGACATAATGTAAATTTGTTAAAAAAAAAAAAAAGTGAATTAAGAAATACAGACAACAGTTACTCTCTGAGGGGCTTACTTGCTGAAATAAGGGACATGGAAAGCTCCGGGGTATCAGTAATATTCTGTTTCTTGATCTGGGAGCTAGATACAATGGGGATTCAGTTTGTGAAAATTCACTGAGTTGTAGTCTTATGATCTGTGCACATTACCATATTATACTTCAATTTAAAAATTCAAATAAATTTCTGTAGGAATAAACCTATATTTAAGATTATTCATACCTTTGATCCTGCCTTTTAATATGGATAAAATTAAGATTTGGCAATACAGATGGTTCCTGACAGTAGTTTGACTTAGGATTTTCTGGATTTACTATGATGCAAAAGCAATATGCACTCAGTAGAAACTGTACTTTGACTACCCAAATACCCACTCTGTTTTCCACTTTCAGTATTCAATAAATTACATGAGATATTCAACACTATTATACAGTAAGCTTTGTGCTAGATGATTTTGCCCAACTGTAGGCTAATGTAAGTGTTCTGAGCATGTTTAAGGTAGGCTAGGCCAAGGTATGATGTTTGGTAGGTTGGTATATTAAATGCATTTTCAACTTACTTACAACAGTTTACTGGGATGCAACCACGTCAAAAGTAGAGGAGCATCTGTATGTATATTAACATACCCAAAAGAGAGTGGACTTCAGTAGAAGAGTTATATTTTTGAAGTACAATAAGTATTCAAAGTAAATGTTTTGACCTAAGCTTCTAGATTTTTAAAAGCTGACTAGCTGAAATTTTAACAGTGTAGCACTATTGACGAGTAAACAGAGTACATATTTAGCCCTTCCTTTCCACAAAGACATTTAGTACAGCACCTACTTCTTTAGATAATCTTACGCTATAAATTTAGCATAAATAAAATAATACTAAATAATAAGAAAAGTGATTATCCATTCACTAAATAAGAGAGACACACTGTCTACTTACATGCAAAACTCAGACAGAAACTTAGGGGATTTAATAATTTATTATGTTCACTTTACCCACTTTACAGATGAAACAATGGCACACAAAAGTTAACTAACTTAGCTAAGGTCACATCTGGCAAGCAAGGAGTTGGAATTCACATATTACACTATATTACCTCTGTATAAAACTCTATCCTTGCTCTCTAGGAGTTTATAGCAATGAGGAGTAAGGTACATTAAGCTGACTTTTATTACTAGTAAAACTATTGCTGAGATCTTAAGCTTCAATAACTGGTCTAACTATAAATTGAAAACTGAAGTGCCAAAAGCATTCCCATGATACACTCCTAGTATGTATGTATGTACATGTTTATTTTTAAAGTATAAGCTATAATGAGTATCTGGTCATTTTAATTTAAGTAGTTTCCATTTTTACCCTTATGCTCATAGGATCTGTTCAGCTATGACATGAAACCATACAAGCTGATTACTATACTGGAGCTTTTTCAGACAAATCCTGTAAGAATCATCAATAATATACTGGTCATTTTAGCATATCCCAAGCCTATCTTCAAAGTTCTTTTCACATCCATTATTCCATTAGATTCTTTAAAAAAACAAAACAAACAAACAAAAAACCCTCATGAGGAAAGGAATCTGCATTAACACGTAAAAAACCTCAGGAAAGCTGAAGGAATGTGCCTATGCAGTTATGGTTCTGGAATGCTGTTTCCAGTACTCAGGTCTTCTGATGCCCAGCCCGGGTCTTTTCCAGTTTGCCCAGAGAAATCTCATGCCTCCCTTGATGCTCTGAAGATCACAGTGCTACGGGGCGAGCCTCCCTAGAAGAGCTGCTCTTTACATGGAGCTTGGTAGGAAGCAGAAGCAGGCAACAGGGCTACGTCTCAGTCAGGCCTGGTGAACAAACAAATGCTGTTGGCACAAAGAAAGGGGCAAGCAAAGCTCGATTTGATTTTGGTCCAGTAACAGCTGAAAACAATTGATGATTGCATGGAGAAGGTCAATGACCCCACTGTTCCAAGCAACGTGGCAAAAGACACTAGTAGACTTTAAAGCATTCTTAGCTGAGCCCTGTGAACACAAAAAGATAGTTACTCTAAACTATGGCTCTTTCATGTGAGGGAGTGGGAGTAGGGACAGCACTGACTTTGGTGTTTCTGCTCTCTGGCAACCTGCTGAAGACTGACAGAGCATGACATATGAATTCACTGCTATCATTTCCTTCTCTCAAGATACTTGCTCAATCAGACAAAAGAAAAACCAAATCCTCCTCTGATGGGCAACTAGAATTTTTTTCTATTATATACAAAGAGACTGAAAGCCCCAGGAGAACTACACACAATCTCTAAGCCTAGATCTGCTGAACAGAAAAGTCTGTCTAACCAGAAAATCTTCTACCCATCGGCACTTCAAAAACTATCACAGGAGCAATGCTTAGAATTTCAAGTTTATTAAAAATCCTGTTCAAGTGCCAACAGAAAAGCACATTCTTTTCTCTCACTATATCCCAAGGTAACAACTAAACCTCAAACTCCTAGAGAATGTAGTTACTTTATTATTGATAATTTTCTTTTTTCACTCTCAGATATAATATGTAAACAAAATTAGCACTCTAGAAAAACATCTTCATGGCCCGGTGTGGTGGCTCACACCTGTAATCCTAGCTCTCTGGGAGGCCGAGGTGGGCGGATCGTTTGAGCTCAGGAGTTCGAGACCAGCCTGAGCAAGAGCCAGACCCCATCTCTACTATAAATAGAAAGAAATTAATTGGCCAACTAATATATATAGAAAAAATTAGCCGGGCATGGTGGCGCATGCCTGTAGTCCCAGCTACTCGGGAGGCTGAGGCAGCAGGATTGCTTGAGCCCAGGAGTTTGAGGTTGCTGTGAGCTAGGCTGACGCCACGGCACTCACTCTAGCCTGGGCAACAAAGTGAGACTCTGTCTCAAAAAANCAAAAAAAAAAAAAAAAAAAAAGAAATTAATTGACCAACTAAAAATATATATACAAAAAATTAGCCGGGCATGATGGTGCATGCCTGTAGTCCCAGCTACTTTGGAGGCTGAGGCAGTAGGATTGCTGAGCCCAGGAGACTGAGGTTGCTGTGAGCCAGGCTGATGCCATGGCACTCACTCTAGCCTGGGCAAGAAAGTGAGACTGTCTCAAAAAAAAAAAAGAAAGAAAAACATCATAAGAATCATAATCTCTAGCCCAGAGGGCTTGCGGCTTGCTTTAATATCACTAAGCCACTTGACTTGTTACTCTTCCCCTTAGAAAAATGCTAACAGTATTTTTTGCTGTATCTGCATTGCAATGCTACGAAGTTTTCAAGTGCAAAAGAGCTTGTGATTTAATCATTTTCTACAAGAGTAGTTGACCAGCTTTGGTGTTACTTTGATAATTTTCTCCCTCAACAGGCAGACCAAGTTCTGATTGTATGGATGGGATAGAAAAGCCTCTGCTTGAGTTATTAAATGTTCACATCCAACAGTAAATGTAACCAAACTCTAAACTACATTCTTTAATTGAAAAATTTAAAACTTTAGGAATACATCCTGAAAACACTCCTCTGATTTTTAAGAGACTAGGAGAAAATCATTTCCCTAACCCTAAAAAAGCCTTTGTGAAAGCAGCAGATACTAAAAAGAGCAAGGATAGTGATACATTATATTTGGTTTTTTTTTTTCCTCCTTCCATCCCACTCCACCTCTGTGAACCATCTGTGGTAGATTAAATTATTATTCAGCAAATATTCACTCCCTCCCTCAGCCTCCCCAAGGGAGGAATATATTTCTCTACAGTGATGTTGGGCTTGGCTTTGTGATTTGCTTTGGCCTTATAGGGGATGCAGTCTACTGCCCACCCCCGAGCCTTTGGGCATGATCATATGACTTGCTTTGGTAAATTTGATCACAACAGATGTGGAAGAAGAGGACATGTGAACTATGCTTGGGCAACTGGCTTTGTCTTCTTGCACTTCTGCTGAGAAGAGCTTACCTTGAGTAGCCACTACCCCAGAACAAGATGTGCAGATAATTTCCCCCTGATCTACACCTTCATGCAAAGCCTTGCATGAGAATAAATGTTCTTAGACTCTAAGTTTGGGTAAGGTCTGTAATGTAGAGTTACTATAGCAACTTGTTTTTAAAATAATGGTTATGTTGGCTCAGAAGACGCAATAAAAATGAACAAAGACTTATAAGTCCAGAATCCCTTATCTGAAACCATTAGGACTAAATGTTTTTAGAATTCAGAACTTTTTGGATTTTGTAAAGGTAATATGATGCAAATACCTTATGTCGTGTAATGCCCCCACAGAATCTTAGCTAGAACCACAAAATCAAACACATTATTCAGTCTATAGTGAAAAACATAAATTGTTTTAAATTACATTAAAAAAGACTACAACTAGGTACAAGTCAGATTTTACTGTCAAATTAGTTATGAAAAAACTTTCAGTTTTCATGAGTTTTTGGATTTCAGAAAAATCCATGTGTACATGTAACCCATGTACATGTAAATCCATGTGTACATGTAACTACAGTCCTGTATTATCAACCTCTGTATAATTATTAAAAAAATCTTTCCAAATAAGTTATTTAATTTCAATGGCTCTACAAGGAGGGTAGGATTACTTCGAATCATTGTCTCAAATTCTCTCTGGAAATGGACAGAATACAACTAATTTTTAATGAAAAAATGATTACTTACATCTAATTAATTTATAAATCACTGGTTATACTACTCAGCATTGCCTGCATTCTCTCTTTTGCTTTGAATCAACTTTAACAAGGAATTGTACAAAGGCATTGTGAAAAGGAAACATTAATATCCTTTAATCAACAAACACTTACTGGGTTTCTTCTACATAGCCAGACACCATGGTGGGTACTAGGGATACTATTAAATCAGATATTGCTTCTGTTTTTAAGGAGCTTACTATCTACAGTGGAAGACAAACAAATTTTATACTGATTAAATATTGAAATAAAACTGTCAAATATATTGGATTAAAATATATTATTAAATTAATACATTCAAATTAATTTGGCTGGGCAAGGTGGCTCATGCCTGTAATCCTAGCTCTCTGGGAGGCCGAGGCGGGAGGATTGCTCGAGGTCAGGAGTTCGAAACTAGCCTGAGCAAGAGCGAGACCCCGTCTCTACTATAAATAGAAAGAAATTAATTGGCCAACTAATATATATAGAAAAAATTAGCCGGGCATGGTGCCGCATGCCTGTAGTCCCAGCTATTTGGGAGGCTGAGGCAGCAGGATTGCTTGAGCCCAGGAGTTTGAGGTTGCTGTGAGCTAGGCTGACACCACGGCACTCACTCTAGCTTGGGCAACAAAGTGAGACTCTGTCTCAAGAAAAAAAAAAAAAAAAAAAATTAATTTCATCTGTTTCCTTTAAAAAATGTTTATTATGGCCCAGCGGTGGCTCACACCTGTAATCCTAGCACTCTGGGAGGCCAAGGCCGGAGGATCGCTCAAGGTCAGGAGTTTAAAACCAGCCTGAGGAAGAATGAGACCCTATCTCTACTAAAAAATAGAAAAAAGTAATTGGCCAACTAAAAATACATAGAAAAAATTAGCCGGGCATGGTGGTGCATGCCTGTAGTCCCAGCTACTCAGGAGGCTGAGGCAGGAGGATCTCTTGAGCCCAGGAGTTTGAGGTTGCTGTGAGCTAGGCTGACGCTAGGAATGGCACTCTAGCCCAGCGACAGAGTGAGACTCTGTCTCAAAGAAAAAAA
>VSMD01026386.1:0-55551 GCA_008750895.1 Mirza zaza
AGGCTGCAGGGTGTTTCTCTGATCTCTAGAAAAATGTTGTCATAAATGCAGTGATACTGGCTGACCATCTTTTCCTTTCCAAAGTCTTTCACTTTAATAAACCCCTCCTCACTTACTAGCACATTTATTAATTCTAGGGTACCATCTCTATCTTATCTCCATCTGTATCTTCATATCTATTGTTCTATAATTTCACACACCATTGCTCTTCCCATAAATATCACCACTTGGTGTGCAGATAGATAGATGGTAAAAAGATAAATGCAGGCACACTAATATTTTGAAGAAATAATTAGAGCATTCAGGGATTCATGAGCATGAGACTGCAGGTGGTTTAGGATTCTACTGATGCAGGGGTAGATGTCAAGAAAGTGAAATTGTATAAGGTCTCCATGGAAGCAAGACAAAGAAAATATATTTGGCTGAATTGAAAAGGCCTTAGTTAGATGTTAGTTGGTAAGTTATGGTTGGGTAAGCTTAAGAATTGTTTTACTATTTATCCGTCTTTGGTTTGCTTTGGTGGCCACCCAAGGCACTATAGTTGTCTCAGCCTCATGTGCTTCCAATTAATTTTTAATTAATTATACTTAATTTGATATTAAAATAAATACACATAAATTGTAAAACACTTTAATTATAATAACAATATATAGATAAGAACAATATTCCTTTTCTCCAGTGAATGCCTTCATCATACTGGAGCTCAAAAACCCACACTGGTCTTTGCTGCTCATAAGTTGTGGAATTGTGGCCAAGTCCCTTCATTCTGGATCTTGGCTCCTGGACCATATGAGGAAAGGAGACTGGGTGGTCAGTCAGATCCTTCCCAACTCTAATCATCAGTGCATACATTTAGAGAGATCATAGCTGCTTGGTAAACCTATTCAGAACATAAAAAAGAAGAATCCTTTTAAAAGAAACATTACTCTGAGAGAAGAAAAGATGCATAAGGCTGAAGTATTTCTATTTTCTATTCTATATTGTCTAGGATGCCATAAATCCTGCATTCATTTTCATTTTTCAAGACTAAAATAGTATGTTTCCAGTAATTATTTTCTTAACTGAGATGGTTATTTAAATAAAATTTGTTTTATAAATTCTTACCAGTAATACAGGCTGAAATTCTCCTCTAAAGAAAATGTGAGTCTAGGTAGAAATGGACAAGGCTACGAAGATGACCTTAGTAAGAAAAAAATAATTGTTAAGGGGTATCTTCATAGATTGGTATAGTAGTTAAATACCCAGTAGACAACTGAGGGTACACTCAGAAGTTTTCTTTGAAATGGGTTTAATGAAAATACTGCTCATAAACGTGCAAACAATACTTAAGTGATAAAGTTAGACATTCACACTATGTGCAATCAAGGGGAAGAGAACTAGCAAGCAGTGTTGAAGTGGACAAGGGCAAGCATCATCAAGACACCCTTACCTCATCTAGACCTAAATGACAAAGGTATGAACGGAGTTACTGCAGCAGAGAGAGAAATGATGGAAAATAAGCCATCCTGGCGAAGCTAGTACCTGAGATATGCTGTCCCTATCAGACCCACAGTAAAGCAAGAAGGGAATGGCAGGGTTTTTCTAATATCCTTCCAGTCCCCCCCCCCCCTCCACTGACTACCTGTATCCGGAGGGTGATGGAGTTCAGAGGATGCAGGGAACAAGTTTGAAAGGATGCTAAATAAATATGCAGTGTAAATGGAGAAAATACTGTATCTAATCCTTTTTCCCATCAGCGTATATCCATGTCCTTTACTTGGAAGAAGAAACTCATAGCTTCCTTTTCCCCCACATGGGGAAACACAGGGTCCCCTCAGCAACCCCAGTCATGGTTGTATGATGTCAATTCAGTCATACTTATGGCCAGAATTTAAATGGTAAAGTGAGATATGACAGATGCTCCTCCTGTAGGATTGTAAAGAAAAGCATTCAAATAAATAACAACAACAACAAAAGTATAACTGCTATAATTCTTCATCTATAGCAGGACATTAGGCCAAATTGGATCATTATAGCTTCCTTCTTGCACCACTCATTTCATTTTACTCTTATCTATTTCAATACCTCAGCAGATTGGCTCCACTATTTTCCTGGTAAGATGGCATAAATCATCATTGAATCCTATACCTAGTGGTCCTGGCTCTTTGGGGGGACCGTAGATCTCATTAGCAATTATTATTTGGGAAACATGTTCTATGGTATGATCAGCATATCCAGACATAGTTCTCCTTGCCTCTACTGTAGAGCTAAGTCCCATTTCCTTGGGTGATGAAAATCAATAGTTCCACCCAGTACAATAAAACCTTCAATGTGTGCTGGTTCAACTACATGAAAGCACTAACATAGTTCACATTCCACCTCATACCAGACAGAGATTCAATTCAAAACTTAGGATATTTTTGCCTTAAATTCATAATATTTCTCTATCTTCAATGTAAAATATCTATACCTACTCTGCTAGTCATTTCTCCTCTCGCTGCTCTTACAGTTCTCTCTCTTACAGCTATTCCCAATAATAATTTAAGATTTCATCTGAGACTGTTGATACCATGTAAAGCATTATATTAGATTATAACCTCAATTATTTAGAAATAATTATTTTATAAATTAGAGACACTATTTGGTCCATAGTAGATAGTCATAAATCATTAAAACATGTTGAATGAATGTTATACATATAAAATGTGATATAATGTGAATAATCTGCAAAAAGAGCTGTGTATTATATAACACTTATTTACACCAGGGACATTTTATATCATTTTATTAAAACTGTGCTTCATTAACTATGTCATTCTCTTGCATGATATATATAATAATATTAATTTTTTAATAAACAAAACTGAAATAGAAAGAAAGCAAATGAATTTTCATGGTCACAACAGCCACAACACATAAAAATGGCAGCATGGTGACTTGAAGGTAGAATATCTTATTTCAATTTTTATTTTTCCTTTAAAACAGTACAAAGTTTCCTATCTGCAGTAATATCGATTGTTGTTTCTCTAAGCTCTGCACATAATAAAACTTTATAATTCAGAGGAAGTTTTATTTAAAAGTTAATTTAATTTTACTTGCAGAGTGATTTGGAAATTTAGGAAGAGATCTTGAGGCTAATGAACTTGAGTATCATGTCAGATTGAGGGTCTTTAATCACTATCATTTCACACAAAGGAGTCTGAAATTGCCTGAGAGTAGAAGTTTAATAGTTGAAGGATGCTCTATAAAAAACGCTAAAGCTATAAACGGTAATTCAGATGAGATCCAATAAAGAGGCAAGCAATGATTTAAAACTGTATTTTCAAAACTATATTTGGGGAAATTTGTTAACAATTATAGTCACTTTTTTGGAATAATTTTATATAACCGATTCTTTTGAAAATTACAGCTGAGAAAATGCCATCAGTGTGAACTTATTTTATCCAGTTTTAAATGAAAGTTGTAAAAATTAATATTTGGCAGAAAAGGATATTCCATGAAATAATTCTAATCTGCATCCAATAGGCTGTTGTTGAATCACTGTCCGTGCTGTATGGAATAACCTAAAGCTATTCATACCAAGCAGAGTACACTCAAACAGTGATTATAATGATTTACTTTGTTCAACTGAGTTGTGTTCCTTCATTTATTTTCTTAGCCCTTAGCAGTCAAGCTCTCTCAAGGTACCTGCAATACTTCACTGGCAGAATCATTCAGAAGGTAAATGTAGACAAATTACCAAGTCACACATGAAAAATGAAAGGAAAGCTCTCAGGAAGAGCTGCCACTTACCCAAAAGTTTAAGGTGACCAGAGAACCTAGATTATAGGGAACTGACTGGGTTCTTACAGCTGGAGACAAATCAGCCAAGTGACAGCTTTGTCACTGACACTCTGATTGATGTCATTAAAAAGATTCTACTCTGCCTAGGCAAACAAGAGAATAAAGTATATTTTGTCACATAATATATTCCATACCTTTTCTATGTGCAGTGCTAAGGAGGAGAGAATGCTACCTCCACAAAATCTTAATAATAATCATAAATAATTTGCAATGAATATATTCTATGTTCCAGGTGCCAGCTAAGTACTTATATCAACACTAAGAGGAGGACCTTTTTTATTATTCCTATTTACATGTAAGCAAAAAGAGGTCTAGAGAGGTTAAATAACTTCCTAAGGTAATTTTCATACCAAATTAACCTTTTTAAAAATTATAATTATATATTTTTTTCTAATTTTGCTTATATTCTTTCATTGTTTCCTTACAGCTACCTGTTGTGAAACTGTGACACAAAGAAGTTATTTGTCCTGTCATGGATATGTAATTGCCCACTTTACATCATTTTAATTAGTAATTTGTTCTGGAATGAGTTCAAGGGGGTCCCTCATCCTTATAAACAACTGATTCACTTTATCAAAGCGAATGATATTTCTTTAGATAACACATGTTTGAAGGAGAAGGTCTTTTAATCTACAGATATTAAGCAGACTGCTGAGCTGCATAGAGAGCTCCTCTTAGATCAAGGGCTGAGAATGTGACTGAATTTTTATCATTATTAGAGCACATAAAAGCTCTAATTATTAATTACAGAGCATTGTTTAGAAATTATTTTAGTCTATATATTTAATATTTTGGTTCATTGGCATTAGTAAGTATATATATTATGTTGAGATAAATTATAAAGTAAAACTTAAGCATTAGTATTATACTTTTGGATGATGAAGCTATAGATTATGCAGTAGACTTACATACAGAAAATTAAATATAATAGAGTGAATCCTGCAGGCTATGAGAGAAGTAGATCATATCCTGTATGGGTTGTGTAAGGATGGCTAAATTGCAGTTGTTGTGAACAAGGTAAAATGAAACCCAGACCAAATGCATGTTCTTCTTTGGTAGGGAAAAAATTTCCCGCAAGGATTTCCTTTTTTGGCAGGGCTGGCACTTACTAAACTCTACAGTTGTCCTACCATTGGAATATTCATAAAATAGGTGATGGGATTCTGTGACTTCTTCAAGAACAAACACATGTATAAGGGATTTGAAATAATGGGCAAGATTTATTGGTGGTATGTTAAAAGGGTATATCATTGTAAATACAGAGCCTTATTACATATGTAAATTTGAGAAAGAAGGAAGGATTACTAATTCCACTTTATTTTTTAGATGAGAAACCTAAGGCTCATATATGTTTATATTCCCCTCACTGGTAAAATAGGACATCTGATGCCTATTTGCATCAGTCAAGGTACAGTCAGATAACAGAACAACTCTGAAATTTAAATGAGAAAAGTTAAAATAAAATGTCATTAAATAGAAAAAGTCATTAATTCCTAAGAGATAGAAATAACCAAAAAGTTGACAAAAACAGCAGCTATAGGAAGAAGCCACTGCCACGATGGGTAAGGGAGAGTACCCTAGGAAAAAAAAAAACAAACTTGAAAGAGGACCACCTTCAACACAACAAATTAAGAGCTTGTTGCATAGAATGTGCTGGCTGAATAGCAGAGAAGTTTACGGAGGTGCCAAAGGCTGATACTGGAAAGTAGGAAACCACTCATTGTGATGTCAGAAGAAATCTCTGAGATGCTTCCTGCTGGAAAGGATTGTTACTAGATGTTCCACACGCCACTGGCAGCTGAATTATGCAGGAGATAGAAGATAGGAACACACTTGAAATAGTAAGAGAAACCGTCTTTCCTTTCAGTGGGCTGTCTGTACATTCTAATGGCAAAGCATAATATTGTGCTATCTGGCAAAGGAGAAATGCTTATAGGGTCCAGGTCTGTTATCAAAAAGCCAGGAAAGGTGATTGAATTTGGACTGAAGAATAAATCAGTAACTAGCAGACCATCTCATAAAGGTGTTTTATGAATCAAAGATACTAAAATAATTTGAAAATTACAAGAAGAGTTATAAATGTAAGATGGCATTATTAGCTGTTTAACTCTTGCAGTCTTTGTAGTACACCAATGTATTGTGTTTTGTTCAATATAGCCAGAGTTATCAGAGATTCATTTATCATTTTATTTTTATTTATCTAATCATTTATGTGTCCATCAATTCAACAGATATTATTGATCAACAAGTATATGGAATTTATTAAATAATTCATGAACAGGCACATTCATTAATGTTTTAATTCAACAAATATTTCAACTCAAATTATTTTCAAGCCATTGCTCTGAATATCCATTGATGAATAAAATAATCCTTTTTAAAGCCTGGCTTTCATGGCCAAGGGAGCTGGAATTCTGATAGAGGTTGGGGGCAGAGGGTCAAAGAGATACTATAGATAAATAAATAAATAAATAGATAAATAAAATATTGATTGGAGCTAAGTGATACACAGAAAAATTAAGCATGAAAAGAGGATAGGAATTTTTAAAGATTTCCATTCTTATGCTACTTCACTTGGAAGAATGGTCTACAGTTCCATCCAGGTTAATACATTTTTTTTTTATGGCTGAATAGGATGTTCCAACTTTATTTATTTATTTATTTTGAGACAGAGTCTTGCGCTGTGTTGCCCCAAGTAGAGTGCAGTGGCATCATCATAGCTCACTGTAACTGCAAACTGGACTCAAGTGATCCTCCTGCCTCAGCCTCCTGAATAGCTGGAACTACGGGCCCTCACCAATATGCCCTGGTAATTGTTTCTATTTGTTGGTAAAGATGGGGTCTTACTCTTGCTTAGGCTAGTCTCAAACTCCTGAGCTCAAGTGATCCTCTATCCTTAGCCTCCTAGTGTGCTAGGATTACAGGTGTGAGCCCCCACACCCGGACGTACCTTTAAATTCAATAGTCGGTGAAGTCTTTACTGAGAAAATGACACTGTGCAAAACCCCAAAAGATGTGAGAGAAATCATGGATATATTTGCAGGAAGAATAATGTACAGATATCTTGAAGATGATATCATGGAGGTTGATGTAGGACATTAGGGCTTCTTAGAATTCCCTTTCAGTGGCCATTAGAATGTTCTGAGCATAGAGGAATGTTATTTATATTTTAAAACAGAGACTTCATACAACGTGCTGAGAAAACTATTAGGTAACACAGATTAAATAAGCAGTGGGCTTTATTGTTTCTTTTTTACTCATGAACTTTCCCTTAGCAACTATCCTTTGTCTTTCCTGAATCACTATTTGCACTTTTTAAAAATCGTATTCTGTACCAGTTGGGTCTGGAACACAGAACACTGAGACAAAGTGAGAAATGCAAAATGTTTTTGGCAGATGAATTTTATGAATGACAACAGTGGGAGGAAGTAGGACTGAGCAAGAAAAGCCTTCACACTACAATGTAGTTTTGAAATCCGTGAAAAGAAAGAGAGTGCCTAAATATTAGGAAGTTAAACAACAATAATTTTTGTCTATTTCTTGATCGTGAGGGCCAGAAGTATTGGCAGAGCTTAGCTAGATAATTCTTTTACTCTCTTTTACTAGAAGAGATCTGAGTTCAAACCCTATCCCAGAGCCATGTCCCACAAACCTACAGGCTGAATTATAGTCACTCTTGCTGACATGATGTTGATTGAGCAATAAAAATAAATTATAAGGATTATAAATCACAAATGTTGAGATAGTCTTTTATGTAACTAATTATAGTGATACTTGATTCATACAGTACCTTTTATATATGTCCCTATAATATAATATACTTTCCCTTTTAGAATGCATATAATTCCACATTGCAATGGCTTTGTGCTTTTCTCTAATGAACTACTTGACTACATACGCCAAGAAAATAGAGATTCTGTGTAAATTATACACTATTATAACTTATAAATCAGTATATTGTCTTATTAAAAATAAATTATCATATATAATTGTTTGATATAAAAAGAACTAAGTAAAACACTTAAGTGTTTTATCATTGCATACCTGAATACAAGGTTTGATGTATTTTTGGCAACAAACAGAACTGGAGCTTTTCTCATTCATCTTTATTATTGGATTAAATTATTCTCCAAATCATTTATATATATACAGGTTCTGTGAGGAAGACCAGAGTTGATAATTTACTCTCATCTTTTACAGAAGAAGAATAAATCTTAAAAACCTTTCTAATTTACCTTTAAAAAAAGGTACATGAGATACATGGTCTCTAATTCCAGATATTATTTTTAGTACAAAGAAATACATTTGAAATTCCTGCATTAAAAAATGTAAAAGAATTTTTGACCCAAACTTTGCAGAATGGACACACTAGTTGCTGAGTAAATGTGGTAGAGAACACATTGAAAATGTAGAATGTAGAAAAGCATTTCTTTAAGCAGAGTATTATTATTCTTTGTGATACTTAAGGTCAAAGTAACTGATGGCTGCCTGAACATATTGGTCAGCTCTTGTGGGTGTTAAGTCCCTTGCCTACACATTAAAGAGAAGAGATTACATATGAAATGGCTTATAGTTCTGAGACTCTGTTACTATTAAGACAACATAAATTTATCACTAGTAACAAGTAGCTTTCCCCTCTCATTTATATATATATATAAAATTATATACAGATATATCTTAACTATATACAAGTATATTTACATGCCTACATATATACATGTGCCATTCACATATATATATATATGAAATACACATATATTTTTAAGATTGTAATTTTGCTGTTTGACTTAAGAGTTTTTGTTCTTAAACAATATTACATGGTGCCCTTTAGATTTGAAATAATTATCTAATTTTATGCCTCTACATTAACATGTTTTATTTTTTATGTCTCTTTAGGAGAACATGCTAGAAACCAGGAAGGTCATCCTAAATAAGAATAACTCTCCTTTACTCTTAACAGTGAGGTCAATCTTGTAAAAACTCCTCTTGGCCAATTGCTTTTTCCATTCTCAAATGCAGTAAATCATTGATCCTTAAATGTCACCAAGGAAAAATATTGGAGATTAGCAAATGTGACTTTAAATAAGGATTACTGACAATATTGACATATCAGTGGAATAAAATAAGGGCAGATGTTCTTCCAAGAAGATAAACATGAGTGATTGACTTAACCTTCAGGATCTATAGTGGATTTTTTCTTTTTCTCCCTGTTAAAGAGATAGAGAAAACTGTACCAGGTTTCTGTCTTGCAATGGAAAGACAGACTCTAGGGTGGCACAGAGGATTGCTCATCAAATAATACGCTGAGGTCTCCTTGACTAGTGGGAAATAAAGACAAGCAAATAGGCAATTAGAATGTCATGCTATATGTCTTCTAAAATATTTCAAACACATATTTGAAATGGGAAAATAATGTAAGAGACATGTATCATTTATTAATAACACACGTTAACATTCATTTGCTCATCAGACTGAGGAGACATGGCAAGGCAGACTAGAACACTTCTTGAAAGCCAGCTGCTAGATTATGTATGGGGATATAGCAGAGAATAGGAGAGAGAAAATCCTGTCCTTATGGATACAAAGATCAATATGCTTAGAATCTGTCCATGCCTCACCATTTTCACTGCTGTCTCTCCAGCAAAGCCTTGGTCTTGCGTAGATGCTTATAACTTCCTAGGCTGTCCTTATACCCTAAGATTTTAATACAATCTCTCTACCCACTATGCTCTTCTTCAGCTAACCTGTATCTCTCTTATTTTACCTTAAGTGTGGCTTACTTCAGGAAGATTTCCCAGCCCCAAACAGATTAGTCATCTCCCATTATGTAATCTCAAGGCTACTTATATTTCTTTAGAGCATTAACCAAAGTTAAAATGAACTACTTAATGACTTGTATAAGGATCTAAAGTGTATTTTTCCTCACCTGTTCTCTGCAGTATCCTAAATGCATAACACTACAGGTAACTCTTATTAAGTCTGGGTAATGAAAGAACCAACAATGGCTGCCATATCATGCTTGATTTTAGATAATTAACCTTCATTTTTTCTTCCCAATCCTTCTTTGATACAAATTCTGTAGTTACTGTATCCCTTTTGCTGTGAAGGAACAAATAGAGTAATGTTTTGAGAACAGCACCTGCCTTTAAACAAAGGCAGAAAGATTTATTGAGTGATTAGTAAATGCACTAGTTAAAATATTTTCTTTTATAAATGCAGTATAAAACATTTATAGAAAATTATGGATTAATGTATTCCTTAGAGGTAGAAGATAAAACACAAGCTTGTGAATAAATGCAGGACAAACACTTTATATTTCAAATTTCTTGGGGCTAAATTTGCCAAGTAAAACAAGGACACATTAAATATCCCTGTTAATATTCTATTCAACTCAACCACAAAATCTTTTTTCTTGCATTTATCTAGTGCTATATATAGTTTTAGACTTTGTAGGTTTGTATTAATCTTTGAGGCCATAATTTACCTGAGGGGCAAAGAGAAGAGCTGAATAAATTGACACAAGGCAATTAATTTCTAGTAGGAGAAGTGAACATCTGCTTGTTCTCAAAGATCTCCTGGCATTTAACAAGTGGCAGAGCCTGGCCTAAATAGCTATGGGCAAGACAAAGGCACTAATTCATCTGACTCTAGCTTCTACTTCACTGCCAGAAAAAATGAGCAGTTTTCAAGTTTGATCTGTCACTTGTGTCACTGCAAGAAGAACTCAGTGGATTGGTAGAAACACTAGGTTGCTTTATTCAATTGAAAACAAAACAAAATAAAATCAAAATACCATTCTATTCTCTACTTCTGTGAGATTAACTTTTTTAGATTCCATGTAAGAGTGAGACCATGTGGTATTTATTTTTCTTTGCCTTCTTAACAAAATGCAAAGTGGATGCTATGTGCTGTCAGCACAAAAATGATAACTATGTGAAGCAATGAATGCATCAGTTAAATAGTCACATTTAATTGCTGGGGCTCTGAAAACAATACCCCAAAATATGGCTTTTTGACATGATGAAATGAAGAAGCTACAAGGTCCCTCTGACTACCCCCCTCCACCAATCTCTCCCAAAGAATAAAATGTTTTGAAATTCCCTCATCTGCCTAAAATTTGAAAATAAGAAAGAAGAAAATAATTACCTCTGGTCCCTTCCCTGACTTTTCATTAACTGAATCCATATTACAGGAAGAAATACTAAAGTCTATCAACAAACCTGGACAGACTTTTGTCAAAAACTATTGTCCATTCCACGGGCCATACAGACTTTGCCCCAGAGCATTGTATGTTCTCCAAGCCCACTTAATTCTCCCTAATAATCATATATTACCCCTCAGTGGAATTCCTTTTCTCTCTCTCTTTCTATAATCTATTTTACCAGGATCTAAGCTCCATTCTTTCTGTAAGCTCAAGATGGTATATAAGCTTCTGCATCCCATTGGGATATCGGGTCTTCATTTCGAGAGCTCCAATTTGTATGTGTTCTATAAATTTGTATGATCTTTCTCCTATCAATTTATCTGCCTCACGTGAAACATTTTCAGTAAATCTTCAGGGAGCAAGGGCCTTGGCCTCTATAAACCCATTCTACAATGTATATATACTTCAAAACATTATGTTGCATGTAGTAAATACAATGTTATCTATCATTTATTTATTTTTTTTTGCACATGTTCATAATAACTTTATGGCTATATATTTTTCTTTTTTTTAATTTCAGCATATTATGGGGGTACAAATGTTTAGGTTACATTTAGGTTTAGGTTATATATTGTTTAGGTTATATATTGCCCTAGCCCCCCCCACCCCACCCCAGTCAGAGCTTTAAGCGTGTCCATCCCTCAGACGGTGCACATCACACTCATTAGGTATGTACATATCAATCCCTTCCTCCCCCACTCCCCGCTGCCTGATGCATAATAAATGTCATTTCTTTAAAAAATTATAAATTTAAAATTAAAACAAGGTAACTAACCTAAGTGCCCATACACTAGTTTGTATTTGAGGTTCCTCCTCCTCCTCTCTCTCTCTCCTTTCATCTCTCATAATCATTCCCATTTCTTCCTTATAAAAGTATGATTCCCTCCTCAAATTTAATAGATGATTAAAAACTAATCATCTATTTTTAATAGATTATTATATGAACTAATAGATGGAGCAGTTAAAATTATTTCTAAAATAAACTAAATAGATTTTTAATAACAGTTTCAGTTTTTATGAACTCTTCCATTCATTATTCAAGGACATAAATTCTAGTGCATGGCCCTTATGACATATACTGATTGGCCAGAAGACAATTTTACTATGTTCTGTATCTTATTTATCATTAAATAGCACATGCAATTGGAAAAAATATTTTTTTCTAAATAAACGATGAATTGTATATGTGATACGCATACATATATTTTTCTTGATAAATATGGATTTCTATGTAATACATACACATGAAACAATGAAGTACATTCTTGAACAAATTAGTTCACTATTTTCACACTTTTATTATGATTCTTTTTATTTAACTAATGAACTACTAGTTCATGATTTTCTTTAAAGGGAGGAGTCATTTAATAGCATTTAAATAACAATCAAAAGGATTGTTAAGAAAATAGTTAATTTATTCACTTCCACCTTAAACATGCATTTTGCAAATTGCTACAGTCCCTACATAAAATACTTTTCATTTAGAGAGTTTGTTATCCACTATATTTTAGGCTTCATACTAGCAGTAGCAGTAGAGAAGACAAAAAAAATATTTTCTGTTTTCTGAAGTTGTGCAGGGATTGGAAATGAGAAAAGGCATATAAAGGAGTATCATTTAAGTTAAGTGTTTCAGGACAAAGATATATATATATATATATATATATATATATATAATTTCAGTATATTATGGGGGTACAAACATTTTGGTTACAAGTAATGACCTTGCCTCACCCAAGCCAGGGCTAAAGGAGTGCCCTCCCCCATATAGTGCACACCACATCCATTAGTTGTGAGTCTACCCACCCCCACCCCCCTAACACCCAATGAATATTACTAACATGTGAGCACCTTAGTGTTGATCAGTTTGATGGTGAGTACATGTGGTGCTTATTTTTCCATTCTTATGATGCCTCGTTTCAAAGGATGGACTCAAGCTCTATCCAGGATAATATAAGAGGTGCTATTGTTTTTTGTAATTGAGTAGTATTCCATAGTATACATATACCACATTTTATTAATCCACTCATGGATTGAAGGGCACTTGAGCTGTTTCCGCATCCTTGCAGTTGTGAATTGTGCTGCCATAAACATTGGAGTGCAGATGTCTTTATTATAGAATGTCTTTTGTTCCTTTGGGTAGATACCTAATAGGTGATATCTCATTGTGGTTTTGATTTGCATTTCCCTAGTGATTAGAGATGTTGAGCATTTTTTATATGTTTGCTGGCCATTATTAATATTTTGACATGTCTCTCCTTATAAGATGGTCATCCTAGCAATGGAAACATTATGGACCAAGACAGCAGAAAATGTGTTAGTCCACTAGTGCTGCTGCAATAAAATACCATAAATTGGGTAGCTTATAAAAAATATTTCTAAGAATTCTAGAGGTTGGAAGTCCCAGATCATGGTCCCAGCAAGGGTTAGACTTTGCCAACTGCCATCTTTTCATTGTATCTTCTAATGGTGAAGAGAAGGTGAGAGAGCTTTTTGAGATCTCTTTTATAAAGGCATTAATTCCATTTATGAAAGGTTCACCCTCATATTTATCTCCCAAAGGCCCTACCTCCCAATACCATCACATTGCGAGTTAAGATCTCAACAAATGAATGTTACAAGGACAGAAAAATTCAGTCCTTTGTAAATAATAACAAAATGAGGTCATATATGTTAAAAAATAGGCACGAATAATTTTCTCTTCCAGTAATTTACAAACTCATCATGTGACTATGAAACTTTCAATTTTTGCAGAATCCCTCCCAATAAATAATAATGGAATCATACAATTATTTATAAGACTATAAGCATTAGGAACTCCAAGGAGACAGATAATACAATCCAAAACGGTTTCTATTAAAACAATGAAAGACAGACATTCTATTGAACAGATTCGAAGGACATATAAAAGCTGAGTACATGTTTATATGAACTATGAGAGAGACAAATGGAAAAATGTGATCTTCTATTGAAGTATGTTGAGTAAAGGTAAAATTTCTAGGAACCCAAAATATTTTCATTGCTATCCAGTGGAGATAAAATTAGATTAAATGAATCTAGGAATTAGATTATTGGTTCTTTGACTGCAATCTCAATTCAATTCCCAACTAGAATTTCTATAACCTTTGATAAGTCAACTCATAGTTATCTAGTTCAAATAGCTATAAACTTTTCAATATGTGTCAATAGATAAATGATTGATAGGTAGATAGGAAAATAGATATATAGATGCTTTAATGATAAGATCTCATGTGACCTAATTAATATTAAAAAACAAACAAAATAATTAGCCTGTAATATTTGCAGAGCAATAGAAAACATATAAAACAAATAGAATATAGAGTACTGAATATAAATAATAGGTATAAATAGATATCAAATATTAGAGGATGAGTGAGGTATAAAGATGCTATCTTGAGAAAAATGAATTTATTTTATGTTAATAGTGAATATTTCTCTTTATTTCATATGATAATTTTAAATAAGAAGAAACCCCTTTAGAATAAAATTAATGTTTAAATTTGTCTTCTTTTTTTTCTTTCCATAGATATAAGAAATGGGTTAAACTACCTTTAAAACATTTTTGTTGAAAAGTCCTAATTTTTAATCTTTTTTTTCTTTTCTCTCTTTTCTTTTTCTTTTTTTCCTGTGCTTCACTCCAATATCAGCATCTGGTCCCAACTTACTCACATTTCTACAGACTGTTCTATTTTCTCCTGGAAATCATCTTCCTTAATAACCCATCCCACCCTCAAACATTATGCTGTCACATAGCATTGCACATTAAAGACCTCCTCAACCAAATGATATGTACATTTATGGTAGGATAGTCTGATATATGTCTCAGTGGCTCCAAGTCAATTAAAGCTCCTCATTCACCCATCCATGGAGGTAAGTTCTGTGGAGATTTTATTTTCCAAACTGTTTAAAACTTAAATTTCTTCTACTACAAAATCCATTCTTGACAGACCATCTTGGGCCTCTGAGACATGGACCTGGATCAAAATCAATCTTTTAAAGTTGTTTTGTGACAGTTTCTTTGTAAAGCAGATAGGAAGATGGATGAGATAAAAAGAAGCTATTTATTTATAGGGATTGATTTTTCAATGATTGACATCTAAAATTCAAAGGTATTATGGTTTCATTTTCTCCCAACATGGTATATCAAGTCTGTCAACCTAAATTCTCTTAAGTTCACTATCCTTTTCATCACCCTGAAATAAGAGAATGGTTTCCATTATTCAGAGCACAAAACTTGAAGCCTGGCTCCTTGAACCAATTTATCATGAATTTCAACATAATATGAAACAAACCCGTTACATTAGGTCCTCTTTCACTTTCTAATGATTAGCAAATGACACATTGGAAACAAAGACAAAGAACTAGACTATTTCTTTGTATTTTTATTATTTTTCATTTAGCTTTCTGGAATTGATTTTTCAAAACCTTTCTTTGAATTTTAGCAGAGTTCTTGGCTTGTATGTTGGAACTTGGATCTAAAAGTTGAACTACACTAATAAAAATTATTAGAGTAATTCAAATTATAATATTAAGAGAGAGGGAGAATAACTGGTTGTTTTGTCTGTTTTATGTCAGGTTTTGAAAATTATTTGAACATCATATATTTTCTTTGGAATTACCTACACACTACTATAATAAGTAACTTGAATCAATCATATAGTGGTAAAATCATCACTATGTTCTTTGTTAATGCAGCAGAAATTGCCTTGCATTTTTAGAGACAAGATTTAATTATGGTCAAAGTAAATACAGTTTATGATCCAGGTGTTAACAAAGATTAAAGTACTAGGACAGTTCTGTCATGAAGATTTGTACGTTTCAGTCCCCATGTTTCTGCTTCACATTTAAGTGACTGAAGCTCCAACTGCCCTCTGTTTATAGCTAGACCATAAAAGGAATAAAATAACAAAAGCCTTTGGAAGTTGAATAATGTTTCAGTTTCTTGCCACAGGTAATTTGCCTAAATTCATTTGTCATTTAAGTATGGCCCAAATACAAACATCACAATAAAGAGTTTCACTTCAAACATACTAAATAAGGACAACGAACAGTTATAGAAAATGAAATGATATTACTAAAGGAACCAGAAAACTGGTTCTGATCACTATTCGTTGTCAAAACATTAATATACAAGACAGAAACAATATAGGGAACTGAGAAATATGTAGCATCCTGGATGTCCTCATTCTTAGGTGATGACTTTCTCTGATGACTTTTCCTTGTAAAGGTTGGCTTGTTATTTCTCTTGCCAATGTGATAAGGGTTATAGAAATTCCCTAAACAAGAAAGCAATAGTGTTCCTGGTATGTCCGACACAGTTTAATTAAGTATCAGAGGTAGAAAAAACCTCATATCACCAATTTGTTCTGCTATAAAGTGCATGTAATCCCCCTACAACATTGTTACTCAAAGTGTAATCGGTGGACCAGAAGCAATCTACATCAATTGTGTTTTGAAAAGATCCCCAAGTGTCTGGTACATGCATTAAAGTTTGAGAAGCATTGCTTTTCTATAATATCACCTCCCAATACACATCCAGACCTACTTTAACTTCTCCCATTATGAAGAAATTACTCTCTAGGGAAGCTTTTCAGTGTTGAACTGCTCCTACAGTAATTAAGGTTTTTTTCTTACATTAATTAAAGCAAAGATCTGCTTCCCTTTTACCTCCACCTAAGTAGTCAAGACTCTCCCCTTTAAAGTCACTCATAATTAATTCAATCTTTCTTTCTCTTTCAGCAAAGTCTTTCAGATAATTGCAGATAAAACCTGTTTTGTCTGCTTACTCTTCCCATCTCTAGTTAATACAACCATTCCTCAAATATTATACTATTTAGTCTCCCTAAACAGGTCGGGTGCTCTATTCTAAAATCTAATATCTTTATTCCCATCAAAAGGTGAGTTCTAGAACTGAATATAATATTCTAGATATAGTCTAACCATTGCAGAATTTAAAAAGATAATCTCATTTATTTTCCATATTCTGCCAAATTAAAAAAATAAAGAAATAAATTCTACTAAAATATTCAAACAACTATAAAAAAAAATACAGCCTAACAATTTTGTTGTCTTTAGAGAGGAGGAGGGAAGAGGGTAGTATCATCTTGTAGGCTCATGCTGAGTTTACAGATTTCTAGATTTTTAGTTATTTTCTATTCATAACAATGCTATGTCTCCCTCTGTTACTCCTGTCAAATTGATTACTTGCACCCAAAGGTGAAATATTTAAGAAGTTGGAAACTTAAATACACTGAACCTATTGTTGCTTTCTCTAAAGTAACTACTATTAACCACATTTCTTCCCTTCATTTCTCTAAAATTATTATTCTCAGGGTGTTAACTGATCCAGTGGAAATGATGTAGATGATGACTCTGCATTTCATGAATTTATCATTTCTTCCAGTAGAATTATTTTTAGTAGAATGTAGTATTTATCACCAGCCATCATACCTAAGAGACTAAGATCTTATATATTGATCTTATATAAGAGTTGTTAAAATGTATGAATTCTACTTTGGGAATTTATGGGTTAAAATGTATTCTTGTTGCTGTTATATAAACATCTTTAATAAATAGACATGATTAGAAAATATGTGTTTTGATTTCCAGACAACTATCTGGTTTTAATAAAGGACTCTCTGAAGAACTGGTGTGGTAAGCAGATCTCCAAAATATGGCCTAATCTCTATAACATGTGAATGTGCTTTGTTACATGGCAAAAGAGATTTTGGAGATGTGATTAAGGGTATTGACTTTTAAAAGGGATATTATTCTGAATTATCTGGGCAGGTCCAATCCAGTCACTTGAGCCTTTATGAGCAGAGACCTTTCTCTTGCTGGAGGCTGAAGAGGTGAGGTAGAAGAGGTCAAGGAGATGCTGTGTGTGAGAAACACTTGGTGTAATGTTGATGGCTGGAAAAGGAAGGGTGAAAAATGTGATGAGGAATGCAGGCAGTCAAAGAATCCAGAGAGTGTTCCTGATAAGAACAAGAAGGGAAGCAGAGATCTGTCATGGAACTGAAGTCTACCAACAGCTTAAAAGGAATACAGCATGCTGGCGTTTGGATTTCAGCCTTGGAAGGCATGTCTGAGCCAAAGCCCCAGCTGTGCCATGCTGTACCCAGACTTCTGACCTACAAAAGTGTGTGATAAATGGATGTTGTTTTAAGCCACTAAGATAATTCGTTACAGCAGTAAATAACAAAAGCAACTGGGGTTCAGGAACTGTGCGCTCTCATTTGTAAACAATGGCAGATATTGCTAATTTATCGCAGCATGCTTTCTTCATCAGTTCAGACTCAGGCTTAAAATCCCTCATAACAAAGAATACCTGGAAGCCATTAGCAGACTTTCAAAGATATCACTTCAGATGAAACTACCTAAGTTTTGGATGATATTCAGTGAGTACCTTGGCTACAAATTGGATTTTCTCTAATTATTTTTCCAATTGTTTATTTCAATTTTATTTCCAAAGAAAGACATAGAGAGAGGGGGAAAAAACAAAGAGAGACAGGAACATTAGAAAATGTGTAAATGGAAGGCCAGCCCTGGGTCTTACTTGCTTTGAGATTTTAAATGAATCTTAAATGTTTTTGTGGAAGTCCCATGTAAAGAAGGAAATGCTGAATTTCTCAGTGTGAAGGGGTGAAGGAGTACTCCAGCCTCAGTACTGGTCTCTGAGTACTGTAGCTCAGTACTCAGTAGCTGATCTCTCCTCCAGGAACTCAGCCTCCAAACACCAACTGAGGACATTGAGGCATTTTTGTGGATTGCTAGTGTGAACTAAAAATAAAGTCGTAAGCCCTCCACTAAATGAATGGACCCCTCTCGGCCAAGGGGACCCCAGTGGAACCTTAAAACTGAGTTCCCAGCCATGACAGGATGGGAAATATAAAACCCAACTGAACATGCACATGTTTTCTCTTTTCATAAATATTCACGACAACTCCCATATCTTGTTAAATACATATATTTGGCCTTCCCACTCAGTAAAGTTCTGTTTCCAATTTCCCTGCCTCGAAGCACATGTTACTGGCTTGGCCCACTTCCCAGACTGCTGGAGTGGCCACCTCAGGTGAAACCTTTATGAGAAATAAAGCTCTCCTTTTCCATACTATAAACTTCATTTTTTTTTCCCATTAACACTAGAATTCCAAACCACAGTGTTTGCAAACTACTAGAATATAAGTCACTTTACACATCGTTCATCTCTAATGTTCTAAGTTTTTTAAAAAATAGACATATTTATAATGAGTGAGATGTGCACCATCTGGGGGATGATCATGCTGGAAACTCAGACTTGTGGGAGGAGAGGCGAGAAAGGTCATTTATTATTGAAACCTTAAAATCTGTACCCCCATAATATGCCAAAATTTAAAAAAAATAAAAATAAAATAAATAAATAAATATTAAAAATATAATAGACATATGGAGAAAAATGATGTAAATGAAACCTCTCCAGCTTCCTGTTCCATTTACCATCAGATGTGGCACTGCCTAATTATTATAAGCATGCAGTTATACATAGATGCACATATTTGGTAACTATAACTAATTATAAGAACTAATGATAACATTCTCTGTCTTTCAGTTAACATGTAGTATATTTGTCTACTGGAGTTTGTCCAATGATGATGTGAGAGGTCAGTGATTCATTTTCTTTGTGATTCATTCCTTATCTATTAATTCATTCCTTATGCCTATGAAATATGAGAAATAATCCTTTAATAAATCTATACTTCAAAATTAAGTGTGAGTTTTTTCTTTAAAATACAGATCTAAATATAAACTATCAGCATAAATTATTAATATTAGAAATATACCATAAGACACTCAAGATAATGCTACTCTAATAATTTCAAGTATTATGAGAGGCAAACTATCTTGATTATGTTATTGATTGTAGATTACACATTGAATTGATACTGCATATTATTTATTTCTATATAGCATCTTCATCTCTTGAAATATAAATTATTCTTTGACATTCAAAATTTTCAAAATATAGCAGACTCATTTAAAAATTAACTGTTTAGCATACTGATTAATTGATTAATTAATTCTCTTGAATCTCTAAACCCTAGTGGCTGATGTCCATAACACATGGAACTTTTAATGTCCTTAGGCTACTCTCTAGCATGTTGGTGCATATTTTCACCCACTCATTAAACTGCTGTTTTCCAAAGATATTATATAATAGGCACTTTTAATTGTATAATTAAATAAAATTAATATATAAATAAAGTTGTAATATGGACATGAAAAGATGCTTAGCAACATCAGATATCAGAGAAATGTCAATCCAAACTACAATGATATATCATTTCATTTCCACCAAAATGACTAAAATTCTTTTGCAATGTTGACAAAGATGTGGAAAAATTGAAACTCTCATACATTGCTGGTCAGGATGTATAGTATAGTAAATACATGAACCAGGAACAGTCATTTGTTATCGTTATCAAGTATTTCATGTTGTGCATGATTGTATGTGCTATACTTTCATACAACTGACAGCATAGCAGGTTTGTTTACACCAACATCACCACAAACACATGAGTAATGCATTGCACTATGATATTACAAAGGCTAAAAATACACTAGGTTATAGAAAATTGTCAGCTTCCTTGTCATCTTTCGGTATTATGTCATATACGTGGTCTGTAGTTGACAGAAATGTTACTATGTGGAGCGTGACTGTATATGGGAGTTGACACAAACAGTGAAGATCTTTGTGTCACCTATCAGAGAACAGCCACCATGGAATAAACACCATGTATAAACAATCAGACAAACTTACTTGGCCAGCTGTGGTTAGGCAGTATTTATCAGCAGTACAATGGGAGCATGAATGGAGGACACATAAGGTGAGGGAAGGAGGCTATGAAGGGAACAGTATGGACTTCACTCACCAAGACTGATTTAGCTACTGCTGCTGTTGCTGCTGAGTATCTGACCTGGCAGAAAGAGAGACCAGCGCTGAGTGCTGGATAGGGTACAGCCCTTAAGGAGACCAACCAGCTTCATGGGGCCAAGTTAACTACATTGGACCCCAGAAAGGACAACAATACATTTGGCAAAAATAGACATCACAATGGTCCACTAACATCAATGACATCATGCCATTCAATCTCTAATGAGCAAAAAGTGGCCAGTATGTTAGAGGCCCACTGAGGAAGAAGCAATTTCAGCCTCCAAAAGAATGATTACTGTTATAGACTAAAACATACCAAATGTAAAATGTGTAAGAATATACAAAGCTATATATATATATAAATATATACATATATAAAATGTATATGACATATAACATAGTGCATATATGTATATAATTTTGTATGAATGTGTCTGTATAATTGGAGATATTTAAAGGTTACTGTGGCACCAAAAATTATTCTGAAAATTGATAAAAGGTACAGAATAAATCTTGTATCTAACTTTTCCTGTAAAAACTATTTCAGGGTAAGCAAATAGGCATTGAAAAAAAGTTCTTCTTTGTAGAATAATTCCAGATAATAAATACAGAAAAAACGGTAGCCTTAGAAAAATCTCCTTTTTTGCAATGTCCAGTGGTATAACGGATCTAAGCAATGATTCTCACTGTCTGCCAAAATTTATGGCTAATCATCTGACACACCTGAACCCTGGGGTCAACCCGAAAATTCCCGAGTGAGGCATTCAGGCGGACAGCCTTCACCTCTGTATTGATGTGACCTGAAACACAAAACGCCTCCTGTGAAGTATTCTTGCCCAAAACGTTAAAACTGCCTTTCATGTAGTCTATAGACATTCTCCCATTTTACAGAAAATATGTAAGAAAAGATGATGATCTTTTCTTTACAGAAAAGATGATGTAAGAATACTTTACACAACCCCTTAAAGACTTAGACAGGCTAATCCAGAATGCAGAAAACTCCCCAGTATGAATAACTGGGTTTTTTTTTAAAAAAAAATAAACAACATAAAAGGATGAGTTAAAATTGCTGTGAATTAAAAGAGACTTAAGAGGTCCATCAACCACATGTTTGGTGTGAAACTTGTTTGGACCCTGATATCAAAAAAATACAATAATTTAAATGTCTTTGTTATACAAGTATGATAAATTGGACATAGCCTAGATACTAGATAACCACTGTTCACAGTTACACATTGTTATGCTGTCTCAAACTGTATAAATGCTTATAGTATGTACATAAGTATTATGGTCACATGTGTACCTACACATAGATTTTTTTATATTGTCCTTATACTTAATCAATTTTATAAAGTATCTTGGTTTCTTTCCATGTCCACATACATAGATCTACCTCATTATTTTTAATGCCTGCATAATAGTTTGTTATACAGAGATGACAAAATAATATCATTGATGATATTCATTTTTTTCCTTTGTTGTTGATTTTGCTGTGACAAACAATATGATCATAAACATCATTGTAAAGTATCTTTGTTCAAACATACCAGTTGAGCCAATTCCTGGGAGACAATATCCACTTTTTAAAAGAAGTGCCAGGGGCTCCAATAAGGTTGACTTACCACAGGATTCCACAGTCAGTAAATAGCAGAGCTAGCATTAACAATCTGGTCTGTGTAACACTAACAGTAGATCATATTTTTCATCTCCTGCACTGCCTCCTGCACTGGGGACTCCTTTAGATGGTGCGATATAGTGACTGCAAAAGCCTCAAGAGGAGGCTTCAGCAGCATCCTACTTGGATGACAATGACTGCAAATATTTGAAAACTGCAGTCACTGAATCTGGGGATTATAAACCTTTCCTATAATCGAGGAACATTTCTTATGCCGGTGTGCAGTAAGCGGATGAAGCCCATAAACCTTCCTCCCTTAGCATCTGAACAGTCCCCTGCAGTAACATGGGGATGGCTGCATGATAAGGAAGCAGATGCTGCAGAATTCCTCTCTAGGAATTGTCCTTGGGAACACATAACTGGCTACGCTCAGGGGCTTCACTGTCGATTTCATTGAATTGAGGACTCAGGAGAAGAGAAGACAGTGGTGCCACATGAGTAGGTGGATCCCAAGAGAGGCTTCCCTATCTTGTCCCCTTCCCAGGGGCAGCAGAGTTGCTCTGAAATAAGACTGTTTTTGGTATTTTCTCTAACCTATTTGTCCATCTTAGGTGAAAAAGGTGTTGCCTAGCAACTGGAGAAGGGCATCCTTCAAATATTCTGGTCCCACCATGTGAAACTTCATACTGGTTAATTATTAGCAGAAAGACTGGGGAGGCAGCAACCATCTTAAAGAAAAATGAGTTCCATAAAGTCACCATGAGACAGAAAGGGGACTTCTAGCATGGCCTTGGGAAGGGTTGTAATTGGTACCTGTTGAAAAACTATGATTGAGGAATTAATGAAATGTGGCTCATAAGATCATTATTTTATTGTATTGCCCTATATTCCTATATTAAAGACAGAAACAGGAGTTTTCAGGGTTTTGTTTGAAAGAATGTGTGGACTCAATGGTTCACTTATTAGAGGCTGCTATTATGGGAGAGCTCTCAAATGTCCAGTAGGGATGTTTTCAAGGAAGGCTTCCCGGTATCTCAAAATGTGTGAGCTTCCCTGTGTCTTGAAAGACAAGGCAAGGCAAATGGCAAATATGTCCCACAGGATGGGAGCCGGAGACAATGAGTGCACTTTGCCCAGAGATGCGCCCCAGTGGTTATAAACAACCTGTTTTATAAAGATGGGTTTCCTGCTCTCTCCTGTCTGTCTACCTTTAAGTCCACCATGACTAATCAAAGAAATATAGAATCACTATACCTCTTTTGTTATACCTTTGTTAATTGACAACTACCTCTTATAACTTAGAAGTTAGACCCTGCAAGACTTTGTGCCTGTTTGTTCACCTAGATAGATTAGAAGCCCCTTGAGAGGACTTTTGACCCCAACCCACTACCTGTATCCCCTAGCAATTGCATTCCCTGATATGTAAATATGTTACCATGACAACTGGTAATTGATGTCTGTGATTATAAAAACTTGTATGAATCTAACCATATTGCTGGCATTTATGGAGATATGCCAGTTTCCTAAGTACCTCGCTGTGTTATATCTGATCTTTATATATATATAAAACTATAAACTATACACTAGTCTGTGTGTATTCTTTTATTTCTCTTTGTTGCCTATTAATTTCCTCATCCTCTATGACAACCCCTATCTTAGGGACTTGACTCCGTGGGGAGAAGCAGCTGATCTCCTCATGGGCCTGCCTCAACTACTCCCCCACAGGTACCAGATTCTTTAGTCCTAAGAAGGAATCTTTCTTTCTAAGCTAGCAAGATTCCTTGATCAGTTGACAATAGGTATTAAGAAATACCAGACATGTCATTTACTCTCTAATCAATAATACTGCAAAGCATATGTGATATTTACTGGAATGTCTCCCTAAACATTTATAGTCTTTCTACTTTGTATGTATATTAAGCAATTGCATAACAATATTGTGTAGGTAACTATGATGTAGCACTAATGGGCTTTCGGTGTCCTTTTCTATAGAATGTGTTAAAAATTACATTTTAACTAAGAGTTACTATTGATACAGTGGCAGAAAGATTTTTCAAAAAGCCCTTTCTAGTCACTGGATAGATAATCCTAGATAAGTTTTTGCTTACCCTGAGACTTAACTGTCTTGGAAACTTTAAAAAAATACCTTTGGGAAACAGTGTGGCTGCTCTTCTCCCATACCAAACTGGCAAAAAAAAAAAAAAAAAAGAAAGTGCTTGCTCACATAAAAGAAATGCAGGGTACTTTCAAGTGGCTCATAGTTCTAGACTTAAGAAAGAACAAGAGCTGTCTTTGCTCAGGACTATAAGACAAGCTGCGAGGATTTTGTTAACCCTGCAAGTCAGAATCCCTGTAAAAAGTGAAGGGAAAGAAGTCACCCATATTCCTACCCCCAGAGAATCACTGCTGAGATTTTGGTGTACGTTCTTTAAATCCTTTTTCTGAAGTGAGTGTGTACGCGAGCGCATGTGCACAAACACGCTGTGGAGTAGAGGGAGGCAGCTTGTGTGTTCTTTTGACAAAGTTGCCCTGTTGATGGTGTAGCTTTGCATTTGCTCATGTCAAATATAATCCTTGTTTGTGATTTAAACCTATTAGCAAAACAAATTGCAATGGTAGCAATTGTAGGGTAGAGAAAGTAATCTCTTCAGTTATCACGAGGTTTGTGACTAACACCCCTAAAACAAAAGACAGATTAACAAGAGAAAAGCTTAACATATTTATTTCATATATGACATGAGAGCCTTCAGAAATGAATACCCAAATACCCAGGGGGAACTAGGTGCAGTATGTGTGTGTTTGTGTGTGTGTGTTTGTCCAATATAGATTTTTTTTAATACAATGAACATACCTTTCAAATAATAATGTCATTAAATAAAACTAAAAGAATTTAGTGCTGACAAATCTACACTATACAAAACAATAAAGGAAGCTGCTCAGGAAAATGATATAAGAAGGAAATTAAATCTTCAAGAATAAATAAAAAGTGTTAAGATTGTAAATAAATGTATAAATATATTTTTTATTAATTTTAAATATATATTATTAATAAAAGAAAAATAACATGGAATTGTGGATTTTACAGCATTTGTAGTTATAATGTATGTAACAGATATGCTACAAAGAACAGGGAGTATGTAAGTCCATTTTCAAAGATTTTACATTTGAGGTGATATACTACTATATTAACTCTAAATAGAATTTTAAAATTTAGGGGAAAATATATTTTAATTTCTAGGACAACCACTAGAATAAAATAAATTAAGTAAAATAATGCAAAGGAAAGGCTAAAATTTAACAGAAAATTTAAAATATAATCATAAATAATATTTGCTTAATCCAAAGATAGGAATAATGGTGATGTAACAAAGGTCAGATTTTGGCAGATCTCGTATACACTGAGACAAGGTTTGGGTTTAGCATGAAGACCATGGAGAGCTCCTTGCAGGGGAGGCTGAGGAATTCCCTAGAAACTGTACTTGGTAATGCACACCTGGCCATACTCAAGGACCTCACTCTCTATTTCATTGAATTGAGGACTAAAGAGAAGAAAGGACAAGGTTACGAACTGAGTTGGTGGTCTCGAGGGAGGCTTCCCTGCCCTGTCTCTTTCTGCAACAGGAAGAACAGCCATACTTTCATTTTATTTAGCTCTTTGGATGCATTTGATTTACCCTTTAAGAGGACCACGCTAGGTCCCATGTAGAAAGTAAATTAATAATGAGACATTACAGTGAGAGAATATAGACCGATGAAAGGATTATTATAAAATAAAAATAAAAATCAGGAGATCCTGAATTATGACCCTAACAATGGTGTTTGGGAAAAAAGGAAGGAATAGCAGTAATTTTGAGGATAACAGAACTGATCAGATTTAGTGACTGATTAGGTTTAGGGCTATTATGGAAGATAGGGGGATTTGAAATAACTTTCAGGAGCCTAGTTTGTGTGGCTCAACTAACATTACTAAACTCTGTGATAAATTTCTTGAACTTTAGTGTGAAGAAGTATTTTCCTGAGGAGCTGGTTAACTGAAATATTCTGATATAAAAACAAATAAACAGCAACAACAAAAATCCCGTATTTCATGACTCCACCTTCATCGCCGGAAATTCTTGGAGATTCCGATTCAGGTTGTGAAATACTGCCCTCTGGAGTTTAAGACAGCATTTACAGCTAGTTTTCAAGTCCAATGTTACAAATATTTCCTAAATATGGATTGCAATTCCAGCATCGATTAGGTAATTCTGGGAAAGGACTATTGCCAGCATTTTTCAAAGACATACACCTGCACACGCAGATTTTAGAATCTTGCCAAGATGAGAAGCAAGCAATGAAGCTTTTAGATAATTGCAAAAGACAATATGTAATTAAATTTCAAAGTGAAAGTTTGTAAATAATGAAATCTTCTACTGTCCCTGGCTTAAATTATCACAATATAAATGATGATGATGGTTTTCTCCAAAAATATTTTCTTGGCATCCAGTTATTGGGGTCAATAAAAGCTGTGAAAACTTATCTTGGGAGCTTTAACACCATGTACAAACTAATTCTTTTTAGAGGACAAAATATAGATTTTCTAAGCATCTATGTATTAATATTTATTCTACTTTCCATTATGTTTTTGTATTACTTTCCAAAATTTATAAGCCTATTATGTTGAAATAAACCTCTACCTAGATCAAGATGAAGATTTGTGTTTGTCAATACCTACTGTTTCTGAATGCTGATCATCAAGTTTTTATTCTTTTTTTTAGATATTAAGAAATATGTTTATTTTTAATGTGCAAGCTTATATTAATTGCTTTATCTTCACAACAAAAAGTTATTTTAAATGTTTTAATCAATTATATTGCTTAATACTTTGTAAGTATAAAAATTGATTTGATAAAATTCATCAATTAGAAATGTTTCTTTTATTTTCTGATCACAATAGTGTCTAGGAAAGGGAAATAGTCCAGCCTAACTTAAAATTCATGCCCTCAAACTATTTTCCAAATAGATTTTCTGCTTTAACAGAATGACTGCCTTTCTAAGACTGCAATATTAAAATAATCATCAGCTGCAGTATTCATTATTCAAAGTTGCCATGCTGTTGTCATTGTTAAGTACTGATAATGAAGATAATCATGATGGCCATTTTACTTAGAAGACATAACCAAAGAACCTGCTTTTAAAGAACTGATTACTATTGTATCAGAAAGTTTTATCTTTAGCTCTGTTTTCTAGCTTCTCTCCTAACTAGCATATGCTAATCAACTTAATTTTTTAGCTTTTTTTCTTTTTTAATTTCAGAATACTACAGGGGTACAAATGCTTTGGTCACATAAATTGTCTTTGCACTGTATCCTTTAATTATTATTTCAAAATATAACAGGACACTAGCATTATATGAAGAGTTGATTTTTAGGTAGTTCTATATAACATAATAGAATATTAGAGATTGATATATCCTATTTAAAATTAACAGGGCAAATTAAGCATATAAAAATGAGTAATAGAGTGATTTTTTTTTCTAGGATGTTCTGTGAGTGCTGATGGTAATCTTATTGTCAGAGCAATGTCTTCTAGAATCAAAGAGCACTTCATCACTATGTTCTGCTACAGCTCTTATATAGCCAACCCATGTCTCCCAATTAGAAAGAAATTTGCAGCATTGGTGACAAAGTTCACCTTGCCTGGGAATGGTAGATTCTGACAAGAAGAAAAATGTTAGAAGATGGTAGCCTCATTCAAATACATTTTAAATAGATTAAAAGTCTCATAAAGCTCTGAATCACACAGGTCACTGCTATGAAAGAGGTGCCACAAAGGTTCCAAGTGACTCAGAGAATTCCCTTGGCTCAAATACTAGGTAAGAGAATTGGCCCCAGATTGTTATGGGCTGAATTGTACACTCAGAAAATTCATATATTGACGTCTTAACCCCAGTATCTCAGAAAGTCACTATATTTAGAGACACTGTATTTAAAGACATAATTATGCCAAAAAGAGTTTACTGAGGTAAGCCTTAATTCAGTATAACTAGTATCTTTACAAGAAAATGAAATTAGGACACAGACATGCACAGAAGAAAGACCATGTGAAGACACAAAGAGGAGGTGGTCATCTGCATCTAAAACATGGACATAACCTCTAGCCCAGGTAGGGCTTCATGGCTGTCCTTTAATCAAATCATTATAGAGCATGTCTCCCAGGAAGCAGAGACTTTGTCCCTTGAACTACAGGAAATTTGATGTGACTCATCTAATTAAAACCATATGTCAGTGCCCTTAAACCCCTTTGTCAATGCTGTCTAGGCAGTGACCCAAGGACACTTCTTACTAAACATTTTGAAACAGGAAGAATAATTATCCTTCTGTTTTATTTACAATTAGCCCACCTATAATGTCTGTTATTCCCAGGGGATAATTTTGCATATCTTGGCAACAAAATTGGCCCTGGAATTTTAGAGCAAATTGCAGTTGTGTATTTCCATCAGAAAGTGAGTGCCCAAGAAAATTAACCTTATTTTGTTGTTTAGGGACATTAGAAAATATATCCTTTATTTAAGATGACTAGAGTTTTCGAATCCCACATTGCAACTCATAGCATAACAAAGGAATTTTTTTAATACGAACTCATATTAAACTCATATTTTAATATGAACTGTGAATTCTTATAGGTTAATGTTTTACAAAGACATAAACACTAAATTTATGTTTGTTCATTAAGTGTATTACCATTACTGAAAAGAAAAAGTCAAAAAATTGGAATTATAAGGACATTTCAAGATATACATTGGCTGTGCCTCTAGGGAGAAGCTTGTTATCTCAAATTTCCAGAGAGAGTTTTAAATAAGAAAAAATAATTGCCTGAGGAGAATACAGAAAACTCTCCCTCCAGTTTATAACTGACTCATGTGTCCTAAGCAAGTCCAAGGCATGTCAGTTTCAGACAAGGATACAGATTTTGATTAATGAAAAGGTACATTTGAAATGATGCAGGACAACGTATAAATGTTTCCTGGTATAAAAAAGTCTGTGATGAATTTTCAGGTTGGGAATAAGGATCCTATCTCTGCTTCTGAAAAGGAATTCTGCTTTTCAGAATCAGAGAAGAAGCATACTTTTATATGCCTCTGCCAACTCCTTGATGAAATATATTGATTGTGGTAGAGAGATTGCAGGGTACAGAGAAATCTCCCAGCACAGGCTGTTTAGTAAGAGAACTTAAATCCATTCTTGATTAACAAGAGCGGGGTCGAGGAAGGATCTGGCACTTTGCAACATTTACTTAGAGACATTATTTATCTAAAAATAACTTTAGTTTGTACAGTTTTAATAATAGTCTTTAACAGTACCCTAAAATGGAAACACAACATCCCATCTGAGAATCAACATTATGTAAAATTCCATCAGGCATACAAACAGAAAAAAAGAAAAAAAATAGAGAGTTCAGTATAATGCAAAGAAAAGAGAATTTAGAAGTATTCTAGAATAGAAAACATTTTCTAAGACTAGCAAAGGGACTTTGCTAGGATCTGGCCATGAGAACATGAGAGTCTTTAAGATACCTTCTGTAATGTCTTTATAATAGTCAATATTATTATTGTTAATGCTTTGTATGTAATTTCATGCCAAAAAATAATCAGTGATTTTTTACAAATCAATTTGTTAGCAATATAAATATCAAAAGTTATGAACTTCTCTAGGTATTATTAGATGCATATATTTACATAGGCCAAACTTACATTTATGTTAAGATTCTGGTGCCCAGAATTGCTAACCTAGACTAATAAATTTTTTTCAAGAACACTTTGTTAAGCAATCCATGCGTGCTATTTGTCAGAAGTACTCAGGAGACAAACATAAAGGTCAGGGTAGGTTGCCTTTAGCTTATAGTCCAGAAGGGTGTCAAACAAAGAGCAATAAGTAATTTTACATTGTACTAAAAAGGCAGTTATTTCTAATGAGCTGGGGGAAATAAGGGATTGAGATATGGAGGTAATAACAAACTGTGTGGAAGTGGCCAAATTTATAGAACGAAGAGTAAATATTAAAACACAGACGTGAAGCTAAGGTATATTTAAGGAAGAAATAGATCTCAAAATGCAGTTGACCACTATAACATATTTAAGCTGTATGCTGGGACACATAGCTTTGGAATGTAGAAGTATGTGGAAGCATGTTATAATACAGCCAAAAGCTGAGGTTATAACACTGGGAAACGAGAATGCCATGCAGGACATGAAATAGGAGAGGATTAGCATTTGATTCATAGGATAGCTAGACTATTTCAGCCACAAGCCAAGATGAATGAAAATTGGTTCAGAAATGTGGTCAAATAAACCACAATAACTGGTTTCAATATTCAACCTAAAAAAACATTTCTTTTTGCATCCCTCAGCTCTTTAAGAAAGAAAACTGTGTGTAATGACACTACTCTTGTTATTATCATTATTTTCAACATCATAGAGGTATAATTTATATACAATGAAATATATCCATTTTAAGTATCCCATTTGATGGATTTTGACAAATATCTGCATTTGTGTACACTTTATACCAATCTTTATGTAGACTATTTCCATCACTCAAAAAATTCTATCACTTCATGTCTCTTAGCAGTTATTTGGCAGATATATGTATTATAAACATCTTCCCCCAGCCAATAGTTTGCCTTTGCAAGTTTTAAATAATGGTCATTTACAAGATCAAATTTTGATGAAATACAATTTATCTTTTCTATTCTTTTATATTTCATAATATTTGTGTCTGCTTTAAAAAATCATAGAAAATTATCCTACCTTTTTTCTATAAATTTTATAATTATAATTTTATGTTTTATTTTGACCTGTTTATGATTAATTATAACTAAAAAGGTATAATGGGACATGATGATAAAATATTTTGAATGAAAATTGAAAAACTATATTTTCTATATGTTCTGCAATTTAAAGTGTTTTGATATGTTTAAGGAATATAGAGTCATCGAAAATAGCTTTATTTTAGCAAGACTAATCTGACAGCTCTCCTCATGGATTTATGAAATGATTATTTTATTTTATTGTGGTGAGAAAACTTAACATGAGACCTCCCTTAGTAACTAATTTGTTAAGTGTACAATAATTTATTCTTAGCTATAGCTACAATGGTGTACAGCAGATCTCCAGAACTTAGTAATCTTGCTTGACTGAACATTTACGTCTGTTGAACAAAGACTTCTCAGTTTCCATTCTTCCCAGCTTCTGGAAAGGATGATTTAATTCTTTCTTTCTATGAATTTGACTGTTATAGATACCTCATATAGGTAAAATGATTCCATATTTGCCTTTTGATTGACTTATTTATATTTTGCTTAGCATAATGTTCTTATATCTCATATATGTTGTCATGTATTTCAGAATTCCTTTCCATTTTAAGGCTAATATCCATTCAATGTGTGTATTACATCTGTATCCAAAGATCCATCAATGGGCATTTATGTTGTTTCTACCTATTGGCTATTGTGAACAGTGCTGCAAAGAACATGGGCGTGCAGAACTCTCTTCAAGATTCTGGTGTCAATTCTTTTGAATATATATGTAGAAGCAGGATTTCTGGATCATATGGTAGTTTTATTTTTTAATTTATTGAGGAAATTCTATATTGTTTTCCACATTAGCTGCATCATTTTGCATTCTTACCAAGAGTGTACAAAGGCTCTGATTTTACCACACCCTCACTATTGTTTGTTGTATTTTGCTTTTTTTTTATGATAGTCATCCTGGCAGACATGAAGTGGTATCTACTGTGGGGAATTTTTATTATCCTGAACTTCTATTTTATTATTTTATTTATCTTTTTTATTTCAGCATATTATGGGGGTACAAATGTTCAGGTTACCTATATTGCCTTTGCCCGAGTCAGAGCTTCAAGCGTGTCCATCCCCCAGACTGAGAGCATCGCATCCATTAGGTGTGAAGATATCCATTTCCTCCTCCTCTTCCCACTTGCCCAACATCTATTGTGGTTTTGATTTACATATCTCTCATGATTCATGACATTGGACTTCTTTTCATATATCTATTGTATATTTATTTCTATATCTTCTTTGAAGAAATTGTCTATTCAAGTCTTTAGCTCATTTTTAAATCAGGTTATTAGTTTTTACAGGGTTTTAGTTTGTTTTGTTCTGTTTTGCTATTGAATTGTGGGAGTTCCCTATGTATTTTAGAATTTAAGCTTTTATCAGATGTATGGTTTTCAAGTATTTTCTCCCATTCCATAAGTTGTCTTTTAACTCTTTATTGTTTCCTTTGTTGTACAGAGCTTTTCGGATTGTTAGAGTCCCTCCTGTCTATGTTTGCTTTTATTGCCTGTGAGTTTGGTGTTGTATCCAAGAAATTATTGCCAAGACAATATCATGAAGATTTTTCCTTATATGTTTTTCTAGAATTTTATAATTTCAAGTTTTACACATAAGTCTTTAATACATGTTGAGCTGATTTTTGTGTATGGTGTAAGAGTTCATTTTCATTTCTTTTTTTTTTTATTTCGGCATATTATGAGGGTACAGATTTTAAGGTTTCAATAAATGCCCTTTACTCCCCTCCCCCCACAAATCTGAGTTTCCAGCGTGACCATCCCCGTGCACATCTCACTTATTATGTATGTATATACCCGCCTCCCCCCCCCCCGCCCAATACCCTATTACTGTAGTACCTATGTGTCCACTTAGGTGCTGCTCAGTTAATACCAGTTTGCTGATGAGTACATGTGGTGCTTGTTTTTCCATTCTTGGGATAATTCACTTAGTAGTATGGGTTCCAGCTCTAACCAGGAAAATATAAGATGTGCTATATCACCATTGTTTCTTAGAGCTGAATAGTACTCCATGGTATACATATACCACATTTTATTAATCCATTCTTGGATTGATGGGCAATTGGGCTGCTTCCACAGCCTTGCGATTATGAATTGTGCTGCTATAAACATTCGAGTGCAGGTGTCTTTTTTGTAGAGGGTCATTGGATCTTTTGGGTAGATGGCCAGTAATGAGATTGCTGGATCAAATGGTAGATTCACTTGTATCACTTTAAGGTATCTCCATATTGCTTTCCACAGAGGTTGAACTAGTTTGCAGTCCCACCAGCAGTGTAGGAGTGTTCCTCTCTCTCCGCATCCACGCCAGCATTTGTTGTTCGGGATCTTTTTGATAAAGGCCATTCTCACTGGAGTTAAGTGATATCTCATTGTAGTTTTGATTTGCATTTCCCTGATGATTAGAGATGTTGAGCATTTTTTTCATGTTCATTGGCCATTTCTTCTGTCTTCTTTAGAAAAGTTTCTGTTCAGCATTCTTCACAGATATAGAAAAAATAATTTTACGCTTCGTATGGAACCAAAGAAGACCCCGAATATCAAGAGCAATTATAGGCAACAAAAACAAAATGGGAGGTATTAATATGCCAGATATCAAACTATACTACAAAGCTGTAGTAATGAAAACAATCTGGTTTTAGCACAAAAATAGGAATATTGACCAGTGGAACAGATCTGAGAATCCTGATATAAAACCATCCTCATATAGCCATCTAATCTTTGACAAAGCAGACAAAAACATACGCTGGGGAAAAGAATCCCTTTTCAATAAATGGTGCTGGGAAAACTGGATAGCCACTTGTAGAAGGCTAAAGCAGGACCCACACCTTTCACCTCTCACAAAAATCAACTCACGCTGGATAACTGACTTAAACCTAAGGTATGAAACTATTAGAATTCTAGAGGAAAACGTTGGAAACACTCTCCTAGACATCGGCTTAGGCAAATAGTTTATGAAGTAGTCCCCAAAGGCAATCACAGCAGCAACAAAAATAAATTAATGGGACATGATCAAACTAAAAAGCTTCTGCACAGCCAAAGAAATAGTCATGAAAATAAACAGACAACCTACAGAATGGGAGAAAATTTTTGCATCCTACACATCTGATAAGGGGCTGATAACTAGAATATACTTAGAACTCACAAAAATCAGCAAGAAAAAATCAAATAACCCTATTAAAAAGTGGGCAAAGGACTTAAACATTTTCATTTCTTTCCATGTGAATGTCAGATTTTCCTAACACCATTTATTGAAAAGACTATTCTTTCACCATTGTGTATTCTTGCATCCCTGTCAAAGATCAGTAGACTACATATGTCTGTGTTTATTTCAGGGCTTTATTGTGTTTCATTAATCCATGTGCCTGTTCTTATGCCATTGCCACACTGTTTGAATTATTGTAGTTTTGTAATATATTTTGAAATCAGGAAGTGTGATGCCTCAGCTTTGTTTCTTTCTCAAGACTCATTGGACTACTAGGGATCTTCTGTGGTTCCATATGAATTTTACGTTGTTTTTTCTATTTCTGTCAAAAATATTATTGGGATTTAGATAGGGATTGCATTGAACTTATAGATCACTTGGGTAATATGGACATTTTAATGGCAGTAAATTGAAAGTGAGGAAACTATTTAAGAAGTTATCTCCACAGACCATACCATAACATTGAAATTGTATATCTAAATAGAGAGGAGACAATTATTACAAGAGGAGTTGCAGAGAGTGAAATAATAAAATGAGGAAACCTATTGGATATGGGAGTTGAAGGAGGTTGAAATTTTAACTAATATGCCTAAAACTTCAGTCTATTCTATAAGTGCTTGATTTCTCTTTGATACACGGGAAGACTGTGAAGGGATAATGGCCTTGTATACTGATGCTGAGCTTACAGCCTAAGTGTTCTAACTGAAATGGGTGAGTTAATTGGCCTGGTGGCCAGAAATAAAAGAAGAATGAATACAAAAGTTAGTTAAAGAATGAAGGGTCACAGTGTCAAAACCACGGAAAGAAAATTTGTCATTAAATCTGAGGGACAAGTATAGTGCTTGAAAAAGATGATGAATTAAAGTGAATCAGTATCTAATGAGATAGGAATAATAGTTGAGGTATAAAGGGAAGCTAGGGAAGCATGAAGTCAACAGGTCAACATTTTTGCTCCTGCAGGGACCTTGAATACCAAGCACAATAAGCATTGTGTCCACTTTCTTATATGCATTTTCTAGTGTGAGTTAAAGGTAGAGATTTAGCTATAAACAATATAAAAAACAGTATGTAGAATCTTTAAAAAATTAAAAATAGAACTTCCATAAGATCTAGCAATACAACTTCTGGGTATATACCCTAAGAAAATGAAATCAGAATGTCTTTTGCACTCCCAGGTTCATTGAAGCACTATTCAAAACAGCCAAGACATGGAAAAAAGTGTCTATCGACAGATAAATACATAAAGTAAATGTGTTATACACATTTGACAGAATATTACCCATTCTTATAAAAGAAGAAAATTGTGCCATTTGTGACAATATGGATGATCCTGGAGGATATTATGCTAAGTGAAATAAACCAGACACAGAAAACTATATATTGCATGAGTTCACTTATATTTGGAATCTAAATAAAAAAGCAAACTCATAGTAACAGAGAGTATAATGGTGATTGCCAGGGGCTGGGGAACGCATTGGTTACTGGACAAAGTATACAAACTTCAGTTATAAGAATAATACATTCTGGAGACTTAATGTACAACATGGTGACTTTAGTTAATAATGCATCATGTACTTGAAATTCGCCAAGACAGTAGATCTCATGTCTTATCACCATGCACATACATACAAAATGGCAACTATGTTACATGATGGATATGTTAATTAGCTTGATTATGGTAATTTTTCACACAGTTTGTACACCTCATTTGTATACAAATTTTATTTATCA
Organism: Mirza zaza; assembly: GCA_008750895.1. Classification (NCBI taxonomy): domain Eukaryota; kingdom Metazoa; phylum Chordata; class Mammalia; order Primates; family Cheirogaleidae; genus Mirza; species Mirza zaza. Next base: position 36,352 of record VSMD01026386.1, read on the forward strand.
ATTGTGGCTCAGTAAAGCTGAATAAGTGGCATACTTATAAGTAGAAAAACAAAGAACTCTGGATTGGGCAAAGAATTATCAAATTGTTCAAATAATAAGACACTCATCTCCTTATTCATTAGATGTTATTGTGTGTGTTAAAAATCTCATGAAAAACTAAACAAAACATAATTAACTTTACTTCTTTTCCTACATGTGACTTAAGTAGTAGGGATATAAAAAATAAAACATAAAGAGGAAAAACAAAACCTTCTCATCACATGATTGTATGGATTCTTACTATTTATTTTCCTTCCATTAATATGATTAGTAAGATGTTCCTTGGCATTTTCAAGTATGAGAATAACGGCCATTTTTATCTCTTGCTAACAATCTCCTTCCTTTTGGGACTGAAATTATACATTGAACTAGGTTTTTCTTTTTGAAGAGGCTTGGCTACCTATGGCAACTCCTTTTTTCTCTCTATTGCACACTCATGTGAAAGCACTAATTGCTTCAGGACCTTTTAACAAATAATTTGTCAGAGGATAAGATGTTATTACTATTTGTCTCAAAAAAAGAAGAAGTTATTACTATTTGGATATAGGCTCAGCACTATAAAATGTACACTTAGAATTTTAGGCTTGATCAAGTCTGGACTGCTACAGAGCTCTGCACTATGATTTGTGGAGAAAGCCTTTGTAACAACAGAATGACTGAGGCACTGTTACATGTTTGTCATTGTTCCCTGAGTTTATGATCCCTTTTGAGACATCAGAGTGAGGCTAAGGCTGAATTAGAGCATTGTTAATCAGTGGAATATGCCTAGGGAAAAACACATAAACATGTTTCTTGGTTTCAATTTATATTTTTTATATCCAACATCAAGTGGACCCACCATTCCTTCTTATAATCACCCTTTATTTTCCTAATTCTCCAGAACTTTGTTGGTCTCCTAAGTAATTATTTCTTATGTACTCTTCTGTCATAATACCTACAGTATCTCCTTTCCATTTTCATTCTCCATTTTTGTCCTTACTTCCCATAGATATACACCTTTACCCATATTCCCTTTTTAGTCTCCTGTGGTAGTGGGTAAACATTTTGTGTTCCTAGCAAAGCCCATTATGTTCACTTGTGCACTAGTTCTCATGCCCTCTTGCCTTAGAGAGTTATTGCTCCAGTGATTATGTTTTTCTTAAGTTACATCATCAATTTTCTTCTGTTTATTCTTTGCTCAGCACTCAAATTAAATGTAATTTCTCACATCCTTAAATAAATCCCCCTCTTATGCTATATCTACTTCTTTATGGTATAAAGGCAAAAAAAAAAAAAAAAAAACCTCAAACAACTGACTATGGGCCCTCTCCCTTTCTATCTTGAACCCATTTTAATCAGTCTATCACTCTATCAAAATAATAGTCTCACGATCCTCAGTTGGCTCCACTTTCCTATATCTGATTCATCATTAGCTAATAATTCAGTTAATCTTTCTATTCTCCTTGAAGCATTGCCTTCCTGGCTTCCAAGTCACCATATTTTCCTTTTGTTCTACCAATTTCACTTTTTTTTTCATTAGCACTTCCTCTCATCTTTCTGATATCTTAGCAGTGGAATTCCTAAAGATTTAACTAATGGAACATTTCTACCAACCCTAACTTCAATAGTGATCTTATCCATAGTCTTGCTTTCAAATTTAATATACAAATCGATGACACCTATATCTGGCCTGAACTCCAGACTCATATATTCAGTTGTTTATTCAACCTTTAAACTTGATCATCTAATAGTAACCTCAATCTTAACATGCCCCAAACTGAACTCTTACTCTTTTCTCTAATTCTTCTCTTCTGGTTGATTGAATAAAAGAAGAAAATAATAATAATTCTACTGTGTATTTGATCTTCCTGTCTCACATAATGGCAGCATCTCTTTTCCAGTCCCTCAGGCCAAAGCATTTCAAATAATTTTAAACACTCATCTTTATTTCCCCTCTCAGTTAATACATCAGTCCTTCAATGGCATCTCTACCATGGAAATATATCTATTACTCATTACATTCACTACTAATACTCTGGTCCAAACTACCGTCCCCTTCGTGTGGTTTATTGCAGTACCTTCAAACTGATTTTACTGTTTCTGCATGTAAATTGTGTGCATGACTGTGTATACCTATATTTCTCAAAAGAACAATGAGTGATCCTGTAAACAGATAATCAGATCATATTAGTGCCTCTATGTTACTCAGAATAAAATTCAAAGTCATTCCTAAAAGCCCTACAAAACCCTATTATCTGGTTCTGTGTTAACTCTCTGGCATCTCTCCTAGGCTTCTTCCTGTGTTCATGCTACCCAAGCTGTATTTTACTATTTGTCATTCAGCAGTATATTTCTCCCAGATATCTGTGTGATGTACTATATAAGATTTTCAGGTTTTTACTCAAATATCAGTGTAGATTTGTCTACAAATGAAGTGAAGATTTTCCTGACTACCTAATTAAAATTGGAAATCTATTCTTGAAAATCTTTTACTATTCCCTGATTGGCTTTTTCTCTGTAACATTTAAAATCAGGTGCATAATCATCTGGAATTCCACAAGGGCTAACATGTTTCTCTGTTTCTACCCTATAGGCAATGCTCATTCAATATCCATTAACTATTTACCTTAATAACATGTGAGTATTATCAAACTTCATATTCTAATCTGATAGGAAAAATGAGCTATGAGGATGAAAAATAATGGTACTGGATGAGTAGGGACAATAAGAGAATTAAAAATCTTGAGCTCCATCAAGTTAGAGGTGGTTTTGCCAAAGTGCACTCTCCAAACTCTCTTGTCAGCGTTACACCATTTGTACAGTCAATCCCACATTCTTTCTCTGTGAAATAACTAACAGTGTAGAATTTATATGCACTTAAGCTGAGGTTGCAATCAAAAGCAAAAATAAGTTAAAGCAGAAATAAAATATTCTACACCACAGCCTTCCAAGCTCAAAAGCAACTAAGCTCCAAAGGGCGAAGAGTAATTTGAAAATAGTTTGAGCCTTGGGAGACATTTATTGCTTTACATATTCAAAATGAATCTAATTATCTTATAAATAACCAAGCATGTAAACACAAGCAGTGATCATCTTAGGCTGATAATAACGTGGTTGGGACAGATTACATCTAAATGAAGAAATATACTCATGGGCTTGTTTTCCACAGGTCCAAAATCTAAAGTTGCTCTTTATACTTAGTGAGATTTTAATGCTATGTAGAATTTATTGTGCTTACCTTTATCAACTCTGCTAATTTTAGCTTGCTGATAATTTGCACATGATTTTGCTGACAACTTGGAAACTCTGAATGTGTACTCGGTATGAAATGCTAATAATTGCTCCCTCTTGGTATAGCATTGGCTTCCACTGTGAATAAATTGCCATCTCTTACAGGTAGGTCAACAATGGGCTGAAAATGAGTTATTCCTAAATTGTTCCTACCCAATTAAAATTAGATTGGCAATGTTTTACACCATTATTAATAAATAATATCTTTTACAACTATAAGCTTCCTTAGTGATATGAAAACTAAAGCATATGAAGGGTTTGCTCTAACTTGCAAATTTTGTGGATATTGGTTGTATACTGTAATTGGGAGGAAATAGAGGTGACTGACATTATTGAAGTCAAACTTTTCAATGTACTGACATTTGAAATATTTAATTATATTTTGATTGGCATTTATGTCATCCAGAACAACATTGTAGCCCTGAATTAAAAATAAATGGAGAAAACACTACTCCCTGTTGATTTGCAACTCCCTGTTGATTTGCAAAAGAAATTTGAGAACATGAAAGGATTAAAGTAGAACTAACAAAGAAGGACAAAACATTTTACCAAATAATGGATGAGAACACTTACTGAGAAAGAAGTCAAAATCATGAACTATTAAACAGGGAAATGGCAACATTTCTGGTCTAGATTAAGGAAGTCAAGTGTTGAAATTTTATTATGCAAAATGTCTTTGCTTATTTCATAAAATGGACACATTTCTTAACCAATCTGATCCTATTTCCTCCTATCTAAGATGGAGAGTTTAATATGTGTCATAAAAATTTCACTCATTTGATAATTACAAAAGTAAACTAGGTGAACTATGCAACACTATTGTGGAAAACTAGACAGTATTAGGCTAATAATATTAGCTCCTGAGAGCTAACATTAAGATTAGAAAAAATCTGACAGTGAAACTTTGTACTTTTGTTCAGTCCCTTTCACATTATTTGTTGTCATCCTTTTGAAATCACAGAGGTGGGAAGGAGCAAAGCACAGAATAAGAACTACAGTAAAAGTAGAAAATTTGAGCCAGAAGGTATTAGGAAAAATAAAAATACCATCAAATTTTCCCAAAGTGTTGAGAGCAGAGGAATAGGAATTGTGATGAGATGAGGATTTCATCATACATTTGAACCATTATTTCTCTTTTAGGCTAACGGTATTAATAACTACTTACAGTCAGTAATCACATAGGCCAACCCTGAGTAATACATAATCTTCCATTGTGCTGCCACAGATTTAAACAACTTTTCAAACATGCTGAGATAAAAACAGTGGCTTCAGTAAGCAAATACCACTAGCACACATTGGAGCACATCTTATTAACTACTTTTCATGGTTTTAAAGTAACTTTCTCTATTATCTAGGGAGAAGGGATAACATTTGAATATATTTCACAAAGAGAAATCAACAGCTCTGTGAAATCCTCAAACTATCCATAGGCTTATTAATATTGCTGTTAGTCTACTTGAGAATAAGAATACTTAATATTAGCATACATTTAACATTTAAGAGTGTAAGAAGAGCTTTCCTCCACTTTCATCTATTTCCCAAGGTAGGGTTTGCAATCTTCATTTTGCATATGAGGACATTGAGGCTTCCAGTGGTGAGGGGACGTGTCCAAGGCAATGCAAATAAAGTTGTAAAAGCAGAATTCATACAGGGGTGTTTTTGCTTATATTATGCTGCAAACATTTCCTAATTCTTTTTCACTACTTGATTTCATTTTTGCTATAATTTCATTAATGGTATGTGTCCAGTTTTTACCAAAGTTGTTTCTCCAATTTTTCTGGAATTATGATTATTTATATAGAGTCTATTTGATATTGGGAAGAGATGGAGACATAACTTCAGGGAATGTTGTAAGATAAAAATCTCAAATACCAGTAAAACCTAATATTTTTCTTAGAAGGCAGTGAAGTCTAACAAAAAAATTACAATCTATCTACACGAAACAAAAGTTATTGACTAGAGAAAACAAATGTTTTTTGCATGTGGATGTTGCATGATCTGCTAGACTGCTTCTCAATCTGCCTGTGTTTCTGATTCAAATTTATTACAAATAAAAATAATTACATGTAATAGGCTCTATTCTTCTCTACAAATTTCACATGATATTGTCATTCAGTTCATGTTTAGATACTTCTACTCTAACAATTTCATCTCTCATTAAATTTAAATAAGTAAAAGAACATTTGTATTTACATTTAATTTATGCCTGTTTTGTCCCATTTTTTAAGATCCTGCCTCTTGGATTAAAACATCTTTGTTCTTTTCATTGGATCCTGAAATCAAGTCTCTCTCTCTAGTGACCATTTCTATTTTAGTCTGAAAATAATGAAAATAAATCAATTTAATGATATGTAAATACATATCATAATGTTTTATGTGCTTAATTTATTTGCTTATTTATTTTTTGGCTTAAACAAAAGAGGGAATTCATTAGAAAATCCCACATGATCCAGGGAAAACTTGAACATGTATGTACTTTTCCTGGGATCCAGGAAAGTACTGGGGCTCTTGAGCTTATGTAATTATGTTTATTTTCAGATTTATTGAGGTATAATTTACATATAATAAAATTCACCATTTGTGAGTGCACAGTGCAATGGCTTTTGACAAATATACACAGTTGTGTAATTATCAACTATATACAATTCCATCACCCCCAATTTTCCCTTGCCACAGCCCTACAATCACCAATCTGCTCTCTATCATTGTAACTGTGTCTCCACTTACATTTTATATGATGAAATCATACATGATGCAATTTTTTGTACCTGATTACTTTCAGTTAACCTGATGTCTAAGATTTATATATGTTGTTGTCTTTGTCAGTAGTTCAGTCTTTTTACTGCTAATTAACATGTACGATACGGATATAACCATAGGTTATCCATTAACTTTTGATAAATAATTTTTTGATAAGCATTTTGGTTTCTTTCAGATTATAGCTATTATCAATGACATTCCTATAAACACTTGAACACAAGTGTGTATGTGTTACCACGTTTTGATACTGGGTCATATGGTAAACATATTTAAAGTTTAATTTTTAAATATTTTGCCAAATTATTTTCCAAAGTTGCATCACGCTGTATTCTCACCAGCAACATATGAGAGTTCCAGTCCTTGTCATCCTCCTACATTTAGTGTTGTCAACCATTTTGTATTTATTTAAACTGGTAGGTACATCACAGTCTATCATCATAGACTTAATTCACATTTTCAGAAGACTGATAATTGTGGGCATTTTTCAGATGCATATTTGCCATTTTATATTGTTTTGGTTAAGAGTATGATCAAATCTTTTGCCCATTTTTTTAATTTCATCGTTTCTGTTTTCATTATTGAGCTACAAATGTTCATGTGCATGTGTGTGTGTACATGCATACTTGTTGGATATATTTGACTATAAATATATATGGTATAATGGATCACATATTTATACTATAATCATATATGTATGTATAGTATATATACACACATGATATATATTATATATACATGTGTGATAATTAGTCACATGTATATAGTATCTCCCACATTTTTCTCATAGTATAGTGCTTTCCTATTCATTGAAGCCTAATTACCAATGTTTTTCATTTCTGCTTTTTATATCTTCAGAAATTTGACTTACCTACAGCACTAAGATTTTAACCCTTCATTTTCCAAAAAGTTTTAGTTTTAACTCTTGATGTGACTAAGACCACTGGAACTTAGGGATGCTATGTCTGAGGCTGTGAGAGGCTAGGAAGTGAAGGAATTGCCTGAGCAGAAGTCTGAAATAAGTGCAGATGTTAACTGCCTAGTTGGGAGACATATATCAACAATCTGGGAGTACAGCAAGGCATGCTCTAACCTCAGAGCCTAAGGGGTCTCATGCATGAAAAGCCATGGGCAACCTGACATGAAAACTTATCATGGCTGTAGAGGTAGATTGCAATATGTCAGCCCAGAGAAGGGTCGCAAAGCTTCCATAGTGTTTGAACCCTGGGCCAAGTTCCTTCTCTCCCTGTCTCTCAACAATGCCTCAGTTAATGTAAAACCAGTCTCCCAGTGGGAAGCATGTAGCTTCCTTGTTCCTTAATCAAACGGGTCACAGCTACTGACATTAAAGATTGATATCCATATACATAGCTTGAGCTGGGGATAAATCTGTTTACCTTGATCAAAAGGGTTATACCTACTGAAAAATTATATGTTCTTCACTTCTAGAAAGAAGAAGGAAATTAGCTAGGACACTTTGTGATTTTGGGGGGAGCTCTGAAACCTTTTTTTCTGATAAAGTTGCAGTTTTTTATTAACTATACTTTTTAAAAATTATTTTAGCATATTATGGGGGTACAAGTATTAAGGTTACGGATATTGCCCATGCCCACCCCCTCGAGTCAGAGCTTCAAGTGTGTCCATCCCCCAATGTTGCGAATCTTACTTGTTGTGGTTGTACATACCCATCCCCTCCTCCCCCCTCCCACCTACCTGACACCAGATAAATGTTATTCCTATGCGTCCAATTAGGTGTTAATCTGTTAATACCAATTTGCTGGTGAGTACATGTGGTTCTTGTTTTTCCATTCTTGAGATATTTCACTTAGTAGAATGGGTTCCAGCTCTATCCAGGAATATACAAGAGGTGCTATATCACCATTGTTTCTTAAAGCTGAGTAGTACTCCGTGGTATACATATACCACATTTTATTAATCCACTCATGAATTGATGGGCACTTGGGTTGTTTCCACAGCTTTGCAATTGTGAATTGTGCTGCTATAAACATTCAAGTGCAGGTGTCTTTTTCATAAAGTGACTTTTGATCTTTTGGGTAGATGCTCAGTAGCAGAATTGCTGGATCAAATGATAGATCTTCTTGTATCTCTTTGAGGTATCTCCATATTGCTTTCCACAGAGGTTGAACTAGTTTGCAGTCCCACCAACAGTGTAGGAGTGTTCCTATCTCTCTGCATCCACGCCAGCATTTATTGTTTGGGGAGTTCGTGATAAAGGGCATTTTCACTGGAGTTAAGTGATATCTCATTGTGGTTTTGATTTGCATTTCCCTGCTGATTAGAGATGTTGTGCATTTTTTTATGTGTTTGTTGGCCATTATTTTATCTTCTTTTGAAAAGTTTGTGTTCATGTCCTTTGCCCATTTTTTGATGGGGTTGTTTGATTTTTTTTCTGGCCGATTTTCCTGAGTTCTAAATAGATTCTAGTTATCAGCCTTTTATCAGATGTGTAGCTTGCAAAAATTTTCTCCCATTCTGTGGGTTGTCTGTTTGCTCTCTTGACAGTTTCTTTGGCTGTGCAGAAGCTTTTTAATTTAATCAGGTCCCATTTTTTTATTTTATTGCTGCTGTGATTGCCTTTGGGGTCTTCTTCATAAATTCTTTGCCTAGGCCAATGTCTAGAAGAGTATTTCCAATGTTTTCCTCTAGGATTCTAATAGTTTCACACCTAAGGTTCAAGTCTGTTACCCAGCGTGAGTTGATTTTTGTGAGAGGTGAAAAGTGTGGGTCTTGTTTCAGTCTTCTACATGTGGCTATCCAGTTTTCCCAGAACCATTTATTTAATAAAGATTCTTTTCCCCAGTGTATGTTTTTGTCTGCTTTGTCGAAGATTAGTTGGCTATATGAGGATGGTTTTATATCTGGGTTCTCTGTTCTGTTCCACTAGTCAATGTCCCTGTTCTTGTGTCAGTCCCAAGCTGTTTTAATGACTATACCCTTGTAGTATAGTTTGAAGTCTGATAGATTGATACCTCCTATTTTGTTTTTATTTCCTAGCATTGATTTTGCTGTACGGGGTCTTCTCTGGTTCTATACAAGGTGTAAAATTATTTTTTCTATATCTGTGAAAAATGATGATGGTATTTTGACAGAGACTGCATTGACTCTGTAGGTCACTTTGGATAGTATAGACATTTTAACAATGTTGATTCTGCTGACCCATGAGCACAGTATATTCTACCATCTGTTTACATCCTCTGCTATTTCCTCTTCAGTGTTTCATAGTTCTCCGCGTAGAGGTCTTTTATCTCCTTAATTAAATATATCCCAAGGTACTTTATTTTCTTTGTTGCTATTTTGAAGGGAATTGAGTCTTTGATTTGGTTCTCACTTGTACTGTTGTTAACATATATGAATGCCTCTGATTTTGATCATTGTATCCTGTGATTTTTTCACATGAGATCATTGTATTTTGCAACATAGCAAAGAGAATAAAAAGCAAGTGCTGGGGTTTAGTCACTGCCACCTTACCGCCAGAATGCTCGTGGTCCCCTGACCTCCCCGCTTTCTTAACTATTATTTCTGTGTCTCTGTCATTATTTCTTTATCTTTTGCAACACAGTATGCCAGGGGACCCTATCTTTATTGGGGACATCACGAACTCCTGATAAACTCTGACATTTATACTCTATTGAATCAGAATATAAAAATTTCCCCACATTATTATTAAAAATATTAGTATTAATTTTCCATTGATTTGCCTAGGCATCTATGTTAATAATTATTTGGTCACATATATATGTATTTACTTCTAGACTCTATACTTTCTTGATTATTGTAGCTTTATAATAAATCTTGTATTTATGTCTTTTTTTTTTTTTTTGAGACAGAGTCTCGCTCTGTTGCCCAGGCTAGGGTGCTGTGGCATCAGCCTACCTCACAGCAACCTCAAACTTCTGGGCTCAAGCAATCCTCCTGCCTCAGCTTCCCGAGTAGCTGGGATTACAAGCATGAGCCACCATGCCCAGCTAATATTTTCTATATATTTTTAGTTGGCCAATTGATTTCTTTCTATTTTATTTGAGATGGGGTCTCGCTATTGCTCAGGCTGGTTTCGAACTCCTGACCTTGAGAGATCCTCCAGCCTCGGCCTCCCAGAGTGCTAGGATTATAGGCGTGAGCCACTGTGCCTGGCCAATTTATGTCTTCTTGACTCAGAATATGTTTCTCTTTTTCAAAACTCTTTGACTAGTCTGGGCCACTTTTAATTAAATGTAAATTTTGGAATCATCTTCTTAATGTCTACAAAAACCCTGCTGGAATTTGATTTGAGATTGATGAAATCTTTAGATTTGGTAATAAATAATAACATTTGAAAAAATTAATTGACTTCATTGCATTGATCAGTGTTAAATTTATAGAGAAATTCAGTGGAAAGTACAGAGAGTTCCCAAATACTCCCTTAGCACCCACTCCCTGGTCCTCAGTCTCCCTTCCTTGCCCCTAATTTTCCTTGTAGTTAACATCTTGCATTAGTGTGTTACATATGTTACAATTCATTAACAAACATTGAAACATTATTATTAATTCAAGTCCATAGTTTACATTAGGCTTCACTCTTTGTATTGTGCATTCTATGGGCTTTTGACATGCATCCACTGTTAGAGTAATGTATGAAAGAGTTTCACTGTCCTAAAAATCCCATATTTCACCTATTCATCCTTTCTTCTCTTCCCCAGAACCCCTAATGTTTTTACTATCTTCATGGTTTTGCCTTTTAGAATGTTCTATAGTTGAAATTATAGTGTACAGCATTTTCAGGTTGATTTCTTTCACTTAAGAATATGTATTTAAGTTTCCTCTTTCCTTTTTCATAGCTTGATAGCTCATTTCTTTTTATCACTGAGTAATAGTCCATTGTGTAGATGCATCAGTTTGTTTATCCCTAACATTTTAATATTTTATTTTTCTATTGCTTGAGCACAGTATAAATCACTTTTTATTAAGGCTTTCTAAAATGAACCACAAAAATAATAAAAATAAAAAAATAAATAAAAAAATAGTTTGCATTTTTGTTATATTTTTTATTTATTTTAATATTTATCCCTAAAGTCTTCATATTTTTAATGCTTTTGTGAAGGGCATTTTTTCTTTTTCTTTTGTGAATGGTATTTTTAATCTCTATTTATGAATATGAAATAGTAGTGGATATGTAGATATATAATTGTTTTTAGTATATTGATCTTGAATTCTGAAACTGTGATAAAATTGTCTATTTCTTCCAGTATATATTTTGTAGTTACCTTCATAGACAGTAATATCATCAATGAAGAAATATATTCTCCATTTCAACATGTATGCCTTTTATTTATTATATCTTTCTTGATTTATTGAACTGACTGGGATATTTAATACGATGCTGAAATAAAATGATGAGAGAAAATATGATGGCTATATTTTCAAGCATACGGTGGGAAACAGACAGTCATTCAACATTATGATGATAGCTATAGGTTTTCTTTAGATGTTCTTTATTTGATTGAAAAGTTACCCTTTATTCTTTGGTTACAAAAAGTTTTTATAGCAAATATTTTCAAATGCTTTCTATACATCTCTTGACACATATGTTTTTAATAAGGTCAGTCAATTATTTTGATTAGTATTTGAATGTTAACAGATCTTTTCTTTCTTTCCTGGTATAAAAATCACTTGAGCCATTTGTTCATGAGTAGTATTCTTTTTTATATATTACCAGATATTGCTGGATTTGATTTGCTAACATTCATTTAAGTATGCTTATGTCTGTACATTTATTTAAGTATGCTTATGTCTGTGTTCATGAGAGATAGTAGCCAGTGGGTTCTTTGTAAAGTCTTATTCTTATTAAGGATAATGCTGGTGGTGGGGAACAGAATTTTGCAGGGGTCAGGGGGTGGTGATCATTCTATCTAATGTTCTGATTAACATACATTGTAAGACATCTGTGTGTTCCTGATTCTTGGAGGTATTGCCTTCACAAATGCTCATATCCCTCCTCTATCTGCCGCATGGGGTCTAAAAGTATTTCTGTCCCTCTCACCTGAATAGTAGTTTCCTTTGTCCCTTATCCTAGTTGTTGGTTTTCATCAATATCCCCAATGTGACAGATTTTGTTGCTCTTTTACATGTGGACTCAGGTTTAGATCTGGGCAGAGTTTTAGCAATGTCTGCTGTTTTTCAAATAGCTTTTCCAAGATTCTCCTTGTTCTCCTCTGTGAGCACCTGATAGAATTTGTAGGGAAATTCATGCAAGAGGACATTAACCCTTTTATCTGCATAGACTTTATAAACTCATGCTAACCCACACCTGGTTATCAGCAATTCATTAAAGATTGTCACCTATATCTTCCTGCAAGCTTATGTGGCAGCCAGCAGCAGCATCCTCAGGTCAGCAGATTCTGATGTGTTGTTTCTTCCAGACTTATTCCTTTGTAAATCAGAGGTTTAACTTGAGTACCGCCAGGAAAATTCAGTTTTCTGTCATATTCAAGAAATGTTGAATGGTGATTTGTGTGAACTGATGCAATTTTAGTACACAATTACACAGTGTGTGTGTATGTGTGTGTTTAAAGAAAGAAAGAACAAAACAGTCCCTGGCAAATGATGCTAAGGGTTGCTTTACCTACCGGCAAAACAACTCTGTTGGATATCTGTACCACTGTGGATCAATTAGACAGTCTCGAAACTGGGAATCTTAAATTTTAAATTTCAGAATTTTATAAACAATGAAGATTAGTCGGTCTGTTTCTAGTCTATAAAACCCATAGGATAACACTTTTGTCTGTGTGTGTCGTGAGTTTGCCAGCTAGACAGCAAAATGCACAGAAATGAAAAGTCAGTGTACTTGGTATCTATCCTTTGCTGTTTATATTGAATCTCCACTCTTAATTACATTACCTTCTCTGCCCCAGGAACGTATGACTTCCATGGACATTACTTGAGCTCCTCAGCATTCAGGCTCTAGTTTGGTTAGACCAACAGGGGGCAGCAGCAGTAGATAAGCAAGTGGCAGAAAAACAAGATGGAGGTATTTATTCTATCCACTCCACACTTTCTGATCCGTTGTTAGTAATAGGTGAGTCCCTTTCGAAGGTCACAGTAATCCTCACCTGCAACTAGATTTTTCCTTCCATGTTCTAGTAACAGCTCCCTCTCTCCTTGTCACTTAAGACCCAAGAGTAGAAGTGTTTTCTATTGTTGCTAGGAAAGCCTCACCATCCGTTGCCACTTTTTCAACCCTGCCTCAGGCTTTATAAGAAGCCCATACATTCATTAAACTCTGTTTAGTTGTCCATACTGATTATATCATCTACTTTTCTGCTAGGACGCTGTATGATACAGTAATTGGTTCTAGCAGTGGCCCAAGTAAATAGTAATCTGAAATTGCGAATCTGGGTTTAGTTAGCTGACATAATTGCTGAGTGCTTGGGTAATTGCTAGCAAATATAGGACAATAGTGATCCAAGGTTTGTAGTACCACTACAATTACTCAAATGATCACTGATTATGGCATGAAAAGTAGTGCAAGAGCGTAGGGCAAGATGTCAGAAGGAAACATGGCTGTGGCATTAGCGTTTAAATAAATTGTAGCATGGACTACTGCTTCTGATAAAACTGGAGAGAAGACACAGAAACATGGACAAAGTAGAAAACACCCCCCATGGCAGGTTTCTTTGTTGTTGTATATTTGTTTTTATGTTATTTACCTTCTATAGCTACAGCTCATACATGGCTAAGGATCAGGCCCAAGGTCCAAACATAAGAGTTGTCACTGTAGCACCAAGTAAGTGCTCAACCTACTAGGTCTCTTATATTAAAGAGACCAGTGAAGTCACAGTGGGACTCTGTGACACAAACTGTGACAATTAGGCAGCACCAAAGAGACTGAGAACTTCGAAATTCTGAATCCTCCTGAAAGTTCTTCTTAATGAGCACTAAAAGGAGAGTTGGATTGCAGCAAGGCTGAGGCAAATGAAAACAAAGCCTGATTCAAGAGGAAATGAGAGAGTTGCAGCATTGTGCAATTTAGTTTTTTTTTTCCTTAAGAAAATGCCTTTTATTGAGATCATATTTTATTTCTTCCATCAGTAATTTGTAACTTTTACCCTTACAAATCCTGTACATGTATTTTTAAGGTTTTATTTTATTTGTAATTGAAAAATAATAACTATATATTTATGGAGTACAATGTAGTGTTTCCATACATATATACATTGTGGAATGATCAAATTAGATTAATTAACATAACCATCATCTCTAATTCTTATCATTTCTTTGCAGCCAGAACATTTGATATCTATTCTTTTAGCTATTTTGAAATGTGCAATACATTAGTATTAACTAGATGTCTGCCCTCCTTTGTTCATTTCAGCATTAGTCACGATAACCAACATGAGAAAACAAGTAAAGTGCCTATTAATGGAGCCCACTAATAGATGAATGAATAAAAGAAAATGTGGTACTTATACACAATGTATTATTATTCAGGCTTAAAAACAACAATAGAAGGGAATTCTGTCATTCGCAACAACATGGTTGAACCTAGAGGACACTGTTCTAAGTATCAATAAAATAAGCCAGACACAGAGAGACGAATACTACATTATCTCGCTTATATGTGGAATCTAAACACGTATTTGGAGCAGTAGACAGTAGAATGATGGTGACCAGAGACTGAAGATGGGAGAGTGGATGTAGATGGAGAAAGGTAAGATCTTGGTCCAAGGGTACAAAGTTTCAGTTAGATGGGGGCAATAGGTTCTGTTGATCTACTGCATATCATAGTAACTATAGTTATCAATAATATATTGTGCAATTTGAATTTGAAGGAATTTTAATACTTAAAAGTATTAATCTACAATTCTAGTGCTTACCTTATTTCTTCCACGAATCTAAAATTTTAATTTTTAACCACTGTATGCTACCAAATTGCTATTAATAAAGTAAAATAAAACCTTGTATACTCTGTGCAGCTAAGTAACAACATTGCTGAAGAGAACTTATCATTTACTTGGCTCCCTGAAAAAACGAAATTAATTTTTAGTTTGTGACATAGAATTTATGTAAAATCACTAAGTCTAAAACATACACCTTTGGTTCTGTTACCCCTTATTATTAATTTTTCCAATCTTTAGGCATGCCTTACTGCCAAGGAGTTGAAAATATATGCTAAAAGCAATGACTTCTCGTTACAGCTTCATTCAAGCCACCATCAATTTCCACCTGGACTGCTGCAATAACTTCTTGAAAGTGTAAATCTCTCCTATTTATCATTACATCTATGACAGTCCTTATTATTACTGTACTTCAGTACTGTACTGTACTTCCACAAAACTTAACTACTTATAGCCTACTGTTGACCAGAAGCCAAGCTGATAACATAAATAATTGATTAACACATATTTTGTATGTTATATATTATATACTGTATTCTTACAATAAAATAAAGAAAAATGTTATTAAGAAAGTTAAAAAAAAAAAAAAACCTAACCAATATTCTTGTCACCAGCCCCACCCTCCTTACACTGGCTAAAATCACAGCTAGGCTGGAGGGATCAGGCCACTGGTGAATTCTATGATGGAAATTCCTACAGCTCCTCCTTTTCCTATCTCTGGTCTGGCCACGTGGTCCTCCTGGGGTTCTAGGCCATGGCAAGCTCACTTCTGCCAAGATGACCAGGCTGGGCTACCTGTCCTCAGGGCTTCTTATGATTTGCTCAAATTTCACCTCTCCAGAAAGCACTTTTGTAATCAAAATACTTAAAATGAAAGTAGTCCCTTCATCATTCTATACTCTATAACTCATCTATTTTCTAGGATTCATGTTGCAGTAGTTATGGACTCATTTATTGTGTCTTTTCCTCATAAAACATGTGCTTCATAAATCAAAAACTTGATCTTGTTCAGTTCATTATCTTCAATCTCTAGATAATGTCTGACATGTTGTCATAACTGAATGTTACTGTTTTGTGTAAATTACTTCATCTCTTTTCTTTGACAGGTATGAGAGTTTTTTAAGGCTTTTCTTGTCTCTTAGTGGTGTTGTCCAGAGTATTGACTCTTCTTTGAACCACTTTATTCATTTGTAAAACTGAGAAAAATAAAGGCATACCCTGAATCTCTGAGATTCTTCATGTAAAAATAAATAACAAAAGTTGTATTGTATATTCTTTAATTTTCTCAATCTCATCTTTTAGGTCTCCAACTCATAATTATAGCATAAGATACGTAGCTCCAGGAATTTTATTAATCTACTTTTTCTGTATCTGAAACTAGACCTTTTAATATAAATATCAACTATTCTTTTGGTTTAGTTGATGCTAGATAAAATTTAAATCTTCTCTTAAAATTGGAAGTGAAGTTAAAACAAATGGAGTCATGCCTGTCCTCCTCAGTTTCCTTTTTTCTCTATATACAGTTTTTCCTGACCTTTTTTGATCAGTGCATAGTAAATTTATTTTGCCCTTAGAAAATTTTATGATGCATACATTACTAATAGGACTTAGGGTTAAAACAATCTCCACTTAATCACTTACACAATTTTTCCAGCCTTGTGTTAATACCATAAATGTATGTAGTTTACCTAATAAATATTGTTAATTATGATGACTTCCAGAGTTAACTCTATATAACATTGGCTTCAATTTGTAATTAATTAAAACAAAAATTAGAGTAGCCAACAAATTAGTGGATAATTATCAGGGAAGTTTCAAGGTGTGGTGGACATAAAGTACTTCTTAAGTTAGACAAATTGAGGTTAAATCTTGCTAATTCTTTTAACATCACAAGATGTTTATCTCTTCTTAGTCTTTGCTATTTAACACAATAGGGTTTGCAGTAAAACTCTTGATTCATTAAGAGTTTTTCCTTTTAAAGCTAATATTGCAAGAAATCCTAGCAAAATAATCTTAGCAATGATCCAAGTTATCCAAATAGATTCTAGCCAAATAAATGAGCAAATATTATATAAATAAGTTATTTCTAACATTTCTGAAGTTGGTATAAGTGAAAAATATAGTTTGTAAAAGAAAGTGAGGCTACTCTGAGATGATTTATCATTTTGTGATGAATATTCTTCTCAAAACACATACACACAAATATTTTCCCAAAGTGCAGCAGTGAATATTCTGCCCCTTTATCATCATTCAAAGGCATATTTCACAGTGATTTGAACTCAGGGGAAAGGCCATGGACAACTCAGGTAGATAGAATAGTAAATATAAGGTTTTTTAGTCTAGGTATGTGTGTGTGTGTGTGTGTGTGTGTGTGTGTGTNCATCATTCAAAGGCATATTTCACAGTGATTTGAACTCAGGGGAAAGGCCATGGACAACTCAGGTAGATAGAATAGTAAATATAAGGTTTTTTAGTCTAGGTATGTGTGTGTGTGTGTGTGTGTGTGTGTGTGTGTGTGTGTGTGTGTAATATATATAACTTTAGAGCAATTATTTCAAGTTAAGTTTAACTTACCTGAATTAAAATCAAAGTTTTCCCTATAAGAAACTGTGAAATAAATTTCTTGGCATATTAAATGATTAACCCTACAGCTTTTTTTTGAGGGGTGAGGTGGCTACAAGCCCATTTTCACCTAGCTTGGAATTCCCATAATGTCACTTTCAGTGCATTCAATTGGCCGAACAAATTACTAAGGCAAGTGGAAATGCAAGAAGAAGAGAGTTAAACCCTATCTCTTAGTAGAAAGGATGTGAAATAATCTTGTGCCATCTTTAATCTGTCATAATTATCAAATGCCATAACTTTGGTATTTAATAGTGTATTTGTTTTAATTGTGTCTCAACCATTCCTACTATGATATGTTTTGAAAGTAACCCAGCATTTCCCCAGAGAGAAATGAATCAAGGAGACAGCCTTGACATCAGTGGGAGTAATAGAGAACAGCAACAATCACACAATCTTGGCCCAAACTACTCAGTGCTGCCTAGAAACTCAACTTTTGAAAAAAACAGGCACAAAGAAGTGAGAAATGACCACACTTGCAAACATCAATCATGTCTTGAAGGGGAAAAGGAACAAAAGCAGTTATGGCTTCACATACCAGGCTCTTTATATATTTCTGTCTCCCTTGGAGTAGATTGGATTAGAACACAGTGCCTGGGCATACTGTTTTCTAGGGTTTTAGTATTGTGCATCTTGTATTGGTGTGGGAAAGAGTCTATAATGTGATTGAGAGAAATCATATGCCATTTTGGTTGGCAATGGCTGACTACCCCACTGTCCTTCACATATAGCTAGCACAGATGTGTGTGACCATATTTCAAAGCTATGGATAAACTTAGTAACCTAAGAGACAGTTTCTCCATTAAGCCAATATTATCATAAGTAAGTGAAGAATGGGATACCTGGATTATCTCTAGTCAGGCTACCTAATTAATAATTTTGAGTAAATTCTACAAAGAATAATTGAACAACTACTTTATATTGTGCCTGCTGCTGCTCTGTGAAGATACAAAAATAAAAATAAAAAGCATATAGAAGGAACCTGACACAGGGCTTGATGCAAAATGGGTGTTAACTCAATGGGAGCTGTTGCCTTGGGATATTTTTGAAAAGTCACTGATCTTAGGTGTTTGAACCAAATTCCTCTTCAGACAGACACCTGTGTCATACCATGGAGATGTTCTGTTGCACCATGTAGGTCATTATAAAAAAATAACAAAATAATTTTAGCTTTATACTTTTCAAAACCATATAATCATATAATCTACATTATATTAAAAACATAGATTTTTCTTTTCTCCTCCTGATGTTGGATAACCAGAGAAACCAGTCAGCAACTAGGTATTTACTGGACAACATCCTCACAGTTAATACTATTATTAATATTACAAATTCCAAAAGAAACATAGGTACAGCTTTTATTTACAAAGGTTTCACACTCATAGAGAGAGAAAATATACACCAAAAAATTTCTTACAGATCAGTTACAATGCCTGAAAAACAGAGAATCAGAGGGTGACAGAAAACTATAACATAAAATAATTCACTAATCCTATAAGCATTTTGAAAATAAAGATGCACATTTCAGAGATACATGGTTATATTGGAAGGAAGTGCTCCAGAATATGTTTGCATGGTCTGGCCTTTATGAGTTAATGAAAAATATGCCTTAGAATTGTAA
>VSMD01026388.1:0-25582 GCA_008750895.1 Mirza zaza
TTATCAATGACCATTGCTAACTGAGGAAAATGTTCATCTCAAATATCCTTTTGAAGAAGAAGTGTTTTGTAAAAATATAAGTTTTTTCAAAATGCTTGGATTTTTTTGCCACATATTTTATATAGACTTAGTTTTGCCTTGCAAAGGAGTATTCAAGTTGTTTTGATTTGACAAAATATCACACAGAAATGCTTGCATTCTATAGAAATATTCTTTCAATAATTCACATTGCTGATTCTGTTCTTCATAAAATTTAACTATCTGTTCTCACAGAGATAAAATTTTGGCAAACACCTGTCTCTGAGATAGCCAATTCACCTTAGAATGCTACAGTATATCCACACTGAATACCTCATCATTCAACTTTAGTAGGTTATGAAACTGATGGTGCTGTGTTGCATTCGCATAAATATACTTAACAATACTTATAACTTATTGCAAACTGTCACTTAAAATAGTAGCTTTAGCACAGAGATTTGGTTGATGCAAGATACAATGAAAAGAAATGAGAGCATCTGGATCCATTAATACTTTTTTTTACCTGTGCTATAAACCATGTTTTCCTGTCATAGAAGGTGCACTATCTGCACATATACTCACTAAATTTACCAAATTCAGACCAATTTCATGGCATTTATCTTGCAAGTTGTTGAAGATATCTATTTCCTATGTTCTGTACACAAGAGTACCCAAAGCAAGTAACTCTTCATAGCAAAGAAAATCTTCTGTTACTATCCAAATGAAGTTTAAAACCTGTGCTGAGTCATTGTATCAGTTGATTCATCCAAAGTGCTTAAATAATATATTTTTTTCCTTTTGAAGTATTGCATGAAATTGTTTTGTGAAGTTGAAGGCTAATTCAGGCTGCCAATCAGTTATGGTTGTTCTTAAGAAAGGCAGTTGTTGGTATTTTGAAACGTCATCAGTCTCTAAGTATCCTACAACTTCGACATGCATTCTGTCACAATTTCTACATCACTGACTGACTTCCCTTTTTTCCCATGTATATAAGCAACTTTATAAGTTGCTTCAGTGGCATTATTTCCAGGTCTTATTGCTGCTTGAAAGAATCGCCTTTGCTTTTTCTTTTCATGTTCTAATTTCTGCAATACAACCTTTTGTGCTTCTCTCTCTAATTTAAAATATTTGTAGTCCTTGTGAGTGTCATAATGCAGACAAACATTGAATTTCTTTAATGTTGATATTGCAATATCGCAAAGCAAGCAAATCATCTTACATTTGGCAGAAATAAGATAATATTGCAATTCCCAATCCTCATTAAAAAATCTGTTTTTTTTTTTTTTTCTTCAGTGTTGTCTTGTTCTTTGACATGATGGGCCATTAAGCAGACAGAATTTAAAAATACTGTTGAGTTGTACAACTATTCACAAATTCCACTTCAAACAGAAGCATAATACACCATTGTCAAAAACTAATAACAGACTGGTATCCTCCCCCCATAAACTCTGCCCAACCAGCCTCACACAGTGGTGGCACCAGTCAGGCGGGGGAAGTTAGAACTGAATCATGAGCATAGCAGCTGTCAATTTAGCTCTTATGGCTTACTCAAGTTCTAATTGTGCTGGCCAACCTGGGAGGATTATTTCGTTGCAACTTATTTTATTCTTTGCTATTTTAAACATGTTCATTTTAAAAATAAAATACAAATATAAAAGATGAAGTAAAATGTATTAATCAAAACAAAAGGATTTGTTCTGTAAAATTTGGATTCAATCAAAAAGCTGTACTTAAAGACCTAAAAGGTCACAGATTCCCCACCCCTGGTCTCAACTGACTCTCTTAGGAAAAAGGAGACATTGTTGAAGCAAAGGATTGCACTGTTCTGCCGAGAAGTGCAAATTAGCTTATAACAATGCCAGCGATTGCAAATGAGCTTCTTCACTTTTGCAACTGATAGAAATGATCCCACTATCTGTGTGCTTTGGCAAGGATTCTGCTTTATTTCGAATTATCTGTAGCAACTGAGGGTTGTGCATGGTGCTGTACATGGAGTGCTGCCCTAGTGCCGGAGTCCCTGTCACCCCTGAAATCATTTCTATCGTTGGTATTTGACCCCTGACAACCGCCCATTGGCCTTTCCAGGATCTATCGTGATACTCAAATCTTAACGCTGTTTGTTTTTGTTTAGAGCTTCAGATATCTGTGAGAAGCAAGTGATGACTCTAACCCAAAATTGATTATGGATTAAGGAATTTAACTGTTCTAGAGAGCAAGTTTTTTTCCATGATTCTCATGTCATCATAAAGGCAAAATGACTTCTCTTTCTCTAACTAGCTCAAAAGCCTTCCCACCTTCTTACCAGGGGCATGATCTTGCTTTAGAACAATGAGAAGGAAAATGCAGTCAATAGCCCCTATTTACTACCCAGGTTTGATAAATGTTAGTATTGCAATATTTAATTCATTTTAAATAAAATTTATTTCTTTTAAATAAAATTCTAAAATATATTAGAAATCCCTTCACAACTTTTTAGTAGTCTTCTTCCAAGGAAACTACTCTTCAACTGTATTGAAATTAGTAATATTTTCATTGCATTTCTATAAGCCTAATACAAATGTATGAATCCAAAAACCACATATAGTATTGCTCTGTGTTCTTAAAGTTATTGTAAGTGGTGTCATACTTTTGTAATTTGCTTCTTTTTTTATGTAATTGAGCTGTTGGAGAAATGTATCAGAATTTCTGGCTTATTAATGGTAATATTTCTTTCTTTTTCAGAGCTAATGTATATCATTTTTAAACTTTGGCTTTTTTTACCCTTTAAGTTACAGTTCAAGAGTTTAGAGTTCAACATATATGCTTGAATTGTCATATTATTTGTCAAACTTTAAGGGCAAAGTAAATTCCAATTGCTAACTTCACTAATTATGTCCATATTTGCAACTGAAAGCCAACATATATATTTTTTTTTACAAAAAGAATTTAGCTAACTTTGCAGAGCTATAAGATGTTTTTGTTTTGTAATCAAAAGGGAAAATATACATATAAACAAACAGATATGAAGAATGCATAGGACTATTTCTAAAAAATTATAAAAGATGAAATTTAGGTGTGCAGAGATTAATCTTTATGTATTTTATAACTCAGAAGATTCTGTTTTCAACCGGCTCTGCCATTCTCTAGGTCTGAGTTTAAGACAGATAACATTTGAGATTTTATTTCTTCATTTCTAACTTTTTTCTTACTTACATGTTTGTCAGAAGTGGAAAACTAATTATATAAAATTTGAAATATCACAGTGCTTCTATCTTTTTACACAATTTTGGAGATTTTCTCCAGAGACTCGTGTCCAGTGTGTCTAGAGTCAGGCTTTTTAAATTGCCATCCCAGACATTAGTGATTCAGTTTAACTAAAAAATACAGATTAGCAGTGTACCTAGAACACTGGAGGTACTCGATAGAATTCATTGCATCTTTTCAGAATGCTTTCACTGTGTCATTCATTCATATATAATTTGGACAATCGTATCATAAAAAAATATATATATAAGAATGCATTTCCGGTTTTATTCTGCAGGATATGAGTATTAATAATCTAAGTAAGGGTATTCTTCAGAAACTCTCCAAACACTGTTTAGATGTGCCTACAACAGAAGTGATACGATGACACCTCCACCAAAGACTCATGGTACTATTTTGTGGAGCTAGATATTTAATCTAGTTGCTGTACATCTTGCTTGGTTTTGGTTATTGAGAAGGAGAAAGACATTTAAATCTCCCCATGGGTGATAAAGGTATTAAAGTTAAAATTGTTGAGAGCTTTGCTGGCTAATGAAAAACATCTGCCCATTTGGAAATAGATGGTCAAATAAATTTTTCATTTTTCGTAAAAGTGCCTACCACTTGGCTAAAATCTTAGTATGTACTCTCAGAAAATATAATATAAATGTTTCATTCATTCATATATTTAAATAATATGGGTAGCTACAGATCAGCAGAATTACATGGTCACTCCATTATTATGTTACATTATAATCATAATTAACAAATTATCTTTGCTACATGTATGTAAATATTTTGTCAGAGGGCCTATCGCTTTTTTGTTCCATTAGATTTTGATTACCAGAGAAAACCCAAAGCCTTCTTTAATTTCTCACACACAGAAAACTAAAACAAAGAAGTTTCTTAAAAAATGCAGGATATACTTTATATCAAATATTTTTTAAGCTCATAGGTGGGAAGTAGGATAGAGAAATTTGTTATGTAAAATGGCTAGCATCCCATAGAGTTAAAATCTATGTGGATGGTGGACTAAATAATGGGATGACATAATAATGATGAATTTAAATGATGGAGGTAATTAGACCATGAAGTTCTAGATTTCAGAATCAAGATTTCTGGGTGTCTCTTGGTTAATTTGAAAAGATTTCATTTTAAAATGAATTAGATAAATCATTTCAACTCCATTTGGGTGTTTAGTATAGTTAAGCATTACAAAATTAGGAACCACAATGGAAATTAAATATTTATACAGTCCTGTGTACTGTCTGCAAATAATGTTTTGCTTCTTTTTGTAAAAAAAACAAACAAAAACCCAAAATAAAACAAAAAACATTTATCATGATAAATTCCAAATACACAGAAATTAAAATAATAAACTGCAATGGAAACATGCATTCATCACCATGTCTCCTAAGTGATCAATTTATTATCAATCTTAATTAATTTATGGCCTTCCAGAATTCAACACCTCAGCCAATATTATCTTTTTGTCTTATGGGGATATAATTTACACATCATAAATCTTAACCTTTTAACATATACAATTCAGTGGTTTTTAGTATGTTCACTAGGTTGATACAACCATCACCACAAAAAGAAACTGTATGGCCATTAGCAGTGGCTCCCAATTAACCCCTCCCTCCAGCCCTTGGCAGCACTAACTTATTTCAGTCGCTATGAATTGCCTATTCTGAATATCATGTAAATAGAGTTATATGATATGTGTCCTTTTGCTTCTGACTCTGTCACTTTAGTGAAGCTTTTACAAAGTTCATCAACATTAAATCATGCATCAGTATTTCATTCGTTTTTATGTCTCAATAACAGTCCAATGGATATTTCAAATTTTGTTATCCATTCATAAATTGAAGGTCATTTGGGTTTTTTCTATTTATTTGGCTATTATGAATTAGCTGCTACGAATATTTGTGTAGGGATTTTCATGTGAACATGTGTTTTCAATTCTTTTGTGTATGATTCTAGAAGTGACATTGTTGGATTATATATTTACTTTATGCTTACATTTTTAAGGAATTATTTTTCCTTAAAAATAATTTAGACTACTAAATGGTCTTGACACCCTTATTGAAAATCAATTGGCCATAGAGGTATGGATTATTATACACTCTCAATTGTATTCTATTGATCTATATAGGTCTATGTGATTTTTGTCCTTTATTCTATGAATTTGGTGTATTGTGTTGCCTAGTTTTCAAATGTAGGACTAACTTTGCATTTTCTGGGATAAGTCTTACCTGGTTATGTTATATCATCCTCTTTATATGTTACTGGATTGAGTTTGCTAGAATTTTCTTTAAGATCTTTGTGTCTATATTCATAAGATATTGGTCTATAGTTTTTTTCTCATAATATGTTTGCCTGATTTTGATATCAGAGAAACTCTGGCCTCATAGAATGAGTTTGAATGTGTTCCTTCCTATTCTATTTTTTAGAAGAGTTTATGAAAAATTGTTGTTATTTTGTCTTTAAAAGTTTGGTGAAATTCATTAATGAAGTTGGCCCCAGGCTTTTTTTCAGGGAATTTTTTTGATTACTAACTAAATTTCTTTACTTGTTCCAAATTTATTCAGATTTTTTTTTCTTCTAGAGTCTGTTTCAATGGTTTGTGGTTTTCTAGAAATTTGTCCATTTCATTTGGTTATCTAATATATTGGCATATAATTTTTCATATTATTCTCAATAGCCAAAATATAGAAACAACCTAAGTGTCCATTGTTGAATGATTGGCTAAAGAATTTGTGGCATATATATTTAATACAGTGGAACATGTATATATGTGTATATATACAGTAGAATGTTTATCAGCCTTGAAAAGAAAAATATCCTGCCATTTGTGACAACATTGATGAACCTAGAGGGCATTATATTAAGTGAAATAAGCTAGACAGAGAAAGAAAAATACTGCATGGTCTCGTTTCATATGGAGAGGAATCCAAAAAATTCAGATACATAAAAACAAGTAGAAAGGTGGTTACCAGCTCTGAGGGAGTCAGGGAAATAGGGAGATATAGGGTTTTTTTTGTTGTTGTTGCTTTTTTTTTTTTGAGACAAAGTCTTGCCTAGGCTAGAGTGTTATGCCATCAGCCTAGTTTACAGCAACATCAAACTTCTGAGTTCAAGCGATCCTCCTGCCTCAGCCTCCCAAGTAGCTGGGACTACAGGCTCACGCCCCCACAATGCCTGGCTAATTCGTCTATTTTTAGTAGAGATGGGGGTCTCCCTCTTGCTCAAGCTGGTCTCAAACTCCTGAGCTCAAGCTATCTTCCAGCCTGGTCCTCCCAGAGTGCTAGGATTACAGCTGAGCCTCCGTGCCCTGCCAGTCTTTTTTTTTTTTTTTTTAAATATACATTTCCCTCTAAGCACTGTTTTAGTTAAATACTATAAGTTTTGATTTTTATTTTTACTTATCTAATTTTTCTTGTAATTTCCTCTTTGACCTTTGGTAATTTCGAGTGTGTTTATTTCTAATGGTGATGGACAATAGATCGTTTCACATAGCACTCAGTAATAGGGTATACATATGTTTAGCTTTAGAAGGTAATTTGGAAAAGTTTCCAAAGTGGTTGCATCAATTTCTGCTTTAGGCATCAATGTTTAAGTGTGGCATTTAGCAGAGATTATTGTCAGTACTAGATATTATTTCTACTTTTAAGGACAGTAGGCCTTTAAGTAATGATTGCATTGTTTACATTCTCTAATGCCTTCAATTTCATTTTTTTTTCAGTTTTCACAGTTTTTGATGGGAATATTAGTCTTATATATACAAACTCATAGTATTTTTGTACAGTTTATTTAAATCACAACCTAATAAGGTTTATAAGTTGCAATTGATTAACACATCTCTCAAATCTCTTTGAATCTGTAAGTTCTCACTCCATGCTTTCTTCCCTAGCTACTATTAATTGAATCCAAAAGGTCAATTGCTTGCAGAGTATCTCATAGCCTGCATTTTTCTGATTCATCTCCATGGTACTATTCACCATTTTTCTCTTTCTGCTTATTTGCCATAAATGGACATGTCAAGCTTTGTATGATTTAGACTTTTTCTCCACTACATTTCTACAGGTTGTGTTCTTTCAACGAGACTCAGATGCATATAATCCACTTATCCCCTTTTTTGTGTGATTTAGTGCCCATTAATGATTATTGCCCTGATTTTTTAATTTTATTATGTGTTAAAAATGATCATGTTCGTCTTTACTGTTCCTTTTTCATTTATTAGCTGGAATCGTTTAAAGAGAAATTTGTGCTCATCACCTGGTTGATTGCCCTGAAGTACAACCAGGAAAAATAAGAAGATACAATTCAAACGCTTGATATTTTCCCTTTATTTTCATATTTTCTGATTGATGAGTTGGATGCCTAGCATCTTCTAAAGATGATCAATGGGTTTATTATTTTCTTACTTTATAATAATATTATGAGTTTTAATACAGGGGTTTCTGTTGACAGCAACATTTCCTAACTGAAGCCAAAACTTGTCTCATCTTTGGTTAGAGAAATTGTCCTCATAGTGGATGCTAAATAATTTTGGCAGTGCTTTTAGAAGTCTTTGAGAACATTCTTGGTATGTGGTATGACAAAGTGTTCCATGCTTGCTATACATTTTTTGCCATAGACCTGGATAGGCTTTTTGTGCAAGGAGCTTTAGTTCCTTTTAAAGAAGTATTGTATGTAGAATTTATAATATGGGCATTAGGGATGATCTTTGCTACTGAAATAGTCACTGTGTCCAGGTAATTCCAGTAGAAACAGCTAGGAAATAGAATTTTTAAGGAGTAAATTTAATATGAGCTAGTAATAATACTTCTAAAGAAAGTTCAGGAATTCAGGATTTTATAGAGTCTTACAAATACTATTTCTTCTCTTCCATTTCTGATGCTGAAAATCCTGATTCTTAATGGCATCAACATAATTAGTCATTTCCTTTATGCCATAATACACCCACTGTAGTATCTAAATAACAATATGTACTTACAATACCACCATAAACAATATGTTTATTCCAAACAATTTATTATTTTTGCAGAGTTTTCTTTTTGGTCATTTTAGAATATGGCCCACTAGTACTATACAGCAAATTTCAGAAATTTAAAGTCACTTGAAATGCTTATGCCTTCAACTAGGTCACAGGTAGGTTCATATGTTTCATCTTGATTTTAAGAGGTTGCTTTATAAAATTAACTATGTTCTATAATTAGTTGAAATATTCATATGATTCTGAAATGCAGTCCCTCTCTTTTACATTTGTTGTATTTTATTCTAAGTTCTGCTTTATCATAACTGTCTAATGAAGATCTTTATTTTTTATTGAAAGAAAAAATGTTAATTGCTCAACCACTTATTCATTAATCATATATTGACATTAAAACTATTAAGATTAATAGGTGAAGAGTAGATTGTAAAAAGAAATGAACTGCTTACCTCCTGTGTATGTAGTGGACTATATTAGAATGTTTCACATGTTTTCTCTCTTAATTTGGCATAGCAACTTTATGATATCTTTATTTAAAAGACTATTACTGAGGTATAAATTGAGGAT
Organism: Mirza zaza; assembly: GCA_008750895.1. NCBI lineage: Eukaryota > Metazoa > Chordata > Mammalia > Primates > Cheirogaleidae > Mirza > Mirza zaza. The sequence goes on from VSMD01026388.1 coordinate 8,807, forward strand.
CCAATACTTTAAGTAGTCTGAAAAATTGAAGTATATAATAAATGCAAGATTCACATTTAAATGCAAATATAGCCTCAACCAGACTATAATATATTCTACTATATTGAAATAAATAGACAAATTAATTAATATTTGCGTAATTTCTTACAGAAATATACATGATACAACTTGTATCATGAAAATAATACTAGCAGGAAAGTTTTATCCATGTTTTACAACAAAAATATTTACTCTAAATCACAATCTTTCTTTGATACTTATATCTGTTTTCTAGCTGATTGCTGTCTAGTAGTATATTGAGTTGGATCCAAATTTATACATATATACAATATAAAAAGAAACTGAATGCAATGATTTTTGATGTATAAAGACAGAGTGATATGTTCAATTTACTAGAGATTCAGAAAATATTGCCAATATTAGTTTTTTTCAATATTCTTAATTGTTACAATTGTCAAGGTACACATTTTTTTTTTACATGTTACACTCTAAATACTGTTAGATTTTCTTTCACACATTATAAGCAACATCCCAGTTTTTCTTATTTCCATTAACAAATACATTTCATTATGAACACATGTCTCCTTTAAAAATGAGCAACATCCTAATGACATTGAAAGCAGAAATACACAGCAGTTACAATGGATCAATAGGACTTATGGCATTTGGTTTATCTATTGGGGCCGCATAAACAGAGCACATTGGAAGTTGCTAATGTCAATTAGCCAATTCTAAAGAGTTGCTGACTATTTATTCTAACAAAGAATCTCCCACAAAACCTTGAATTAACAGCAGATAAAGCATGGGAATTGTTACCAGCTCTAAAACATGCTATAGCAATTTTACAGACAATCTTATCTTTGTTCTCACAGCGAGATTGTATAGAAGTTAGTGGAAATGTTCAACTTCTGGCAGATTCACGTTCCCTTGTTTGAATACAATGAATTCAACCTTAGTCACACAGACTTAAAGGCCAGGTTTTCTTCACATTTATCAACAGGAAGCACAAAGCAGGTGACAGGTAGATACAGAACAGCAGATATGATAAAGTTGAATGTTTCTATAAAACTCCAAATTTCAGACACAAAATTATTTCCATGATTTTTAATAAAAAAAGAAGTGAAAAGAAAGAAAAAAATTCTTACTTAAAAGAGTCAGACACAGGTGGCTGAAAAGAAATCCTGGGTTCTGCTTCTGGTTTATGGAGGCCTTCAAGATCAGGTTCAGGTCAACCACGCATGTTTCTTTTTTTTTTTTTGTCTTTACAGAAGAGAAGTTCCCCCAACATCCCAGGACACTGAAGTGAATCAGTACCTTTGGCCAAATTTTGCCAAATCTTTGGCACACAGCTCAGGAATACTAGCGTCTAACCAGCCTTCTCATTGCAGCGGCCATTGCGGATGGCATCCCGTGACACTCCGTGGACGTGGGCCTTACCAGACTTCTCTTTTGAAGACATACACAGGCCCTAGGGAATGTTCACACCCTGGTGAGTAGGGGGTGGCCCACTGCTGTTACTATCAAACATTTGGGGAGTTGGACTAAAACATAAATTGAGGTTTTGACTAGAGCCCATTTGCAGCACCCCGTACTACTGGGGAGGAGTGGTTACTTCTGTTACATTCAACTCAGTCATTACAGTGCCTTCTGAAATATGCATTCTTTTTTTGTAAATTTTTTTTATCATTTTCATAAAAAACATAAAATATGCATTCTTTATTCTCTTTTTTTATGAGTGAGTTAAATTGTTCCCAAAAGCTTGGCACTTGTTCCTGTGGCCCCACCAGAAGAATGAGAACAAGTGGTTTTGTGGAGAAGGAAAGAGAATTTCTATCACTTTGTGGGCAAAGGAGGAAAATTGGCAGACTTTCTCGTCTCAAAATCCGAATCTCCTGAACATAAGCAGAAATACGGAGCTTTTAAAGGGAGGGCCCCTCAGTTCTAGGCTATTGTGCTTAACTATTCTAATGTCCCTTCTCTGCCAAAGACAAACCCTGTGACCTCTGCCAACCGCCCACCTTGGGGACCCTGGGTGGGGGTGGGGAGTGCTGCCTGGGATGGCTGAGTTATCCCTTTTAACAAAAGACTTAATCTGCCTCAGGGATGCAGGCATGCTGCAGTTCCCGAAAAGAGTGGGGCAAGTTTTAAAGTGACAGAAAATATTTTTGTTTAGGCCCTTCCGTCTGTTACAAAATCACCCTCCCACCCTCACATGTCTAGCAAGTGGCAGAGACAGGCCAAAGTCTCTGTTTCTAGGCCCACATGCTTCTCTTTGTCTTTTCTGTAATAAGCGCAGGCCCAGTTCTGTACTCTGAGTTGATAAACACGTGGAATTAAAAGGACAATGACACTATAGCATGAATAAAAGGAAAAGCCACCATAGAAAAGGGAGAGAAGTGGAAGGGCCTTCAAATAGACTGAAGAATTGTAATCAGACCTCAGCAAACCTAGTACACAGTTTCTATTATATTGTCTATATACTCCTTGTTACACATAAATGTCAAAAAGAATCATAGCTCAGAATACTAATAAAACATTCAGTAATAATCAAAATGCTTTCAACATCCATTATCTCGTGTGTACTTTTCAATAATTTGGCAGAAGAGGAACTACTATAATTATCCCCTCATTATAAATGAAGAAACTGAAGCTCAGATAGGTGAAGTGATCTTAATAACAGCTATAATGATGCTAAACTGACAAGTGCAATACTACCGCATGTCACAGAGGCCCATCATCTTCCTTGAGAGAAGATGGGCAAGATGATGATGATATGACCTTGGCCAAGGCACGTTTAAATGAAACTTGATCATCTCAGATGGAAATTTCTTTTTTTTCCCTAAGCTTTTATAATAAAGCATTTTAATTATACACATAAAATTGTGAGAAAATGTAATAATAGCAATTAAATGATTCCATTTAGAATGGTTCAAGAAAGACTGTGAAACCCATGAGTTATAAATTGTAGTCATGCTGTTAGGAAAAATGGCAAGGAAGTTGCGGTTCCTCTCAGATACGATTTTGTTTCTCCCTGAATAATCTCTTTATTTCAAAAAGATTTGTAAAATAAATCCAGACATAAATATATTGTTTGTTATAATATTTGTTTGCAATGTATGGTATTAGATCTAAACAAGGTGACTGATAGGATTACAGATGTGGACAGTAATTTCTGAGAACAGCACTTTAACTGGTGATGATTGAATGCCATTGCTGCATAATCCTACAGCATTGTGGCTCAGAGGGTTACACTCTTCTCAACGAATTAAATGTGAGTATTAGAATTATTTTGGTTACACTAAAATGTAAACTCCTACTGATACCACAGGCCAGTTTCTGTATTTAAGACTGCATACATATAAACATTCTAGTGCAAATGTCTTTTTTATAGAATGTCTTTTGTTCCTTTGGGTGCCCAGTAATGGGATTGCTGGATCAAATGGCAGTTATACTTTAGCTCTTTGAGTTATCTCCATATTACTTTCCGCAGAGGTTGTACTAGTTTGCAGTCCCACCAGCAGTGTAGGATGTTCCTATCTCTGCATCCACACCAGTATTTATTGTTTTGGGACTTTTTGATAAATGCCATTCTCACTGGAGTTAAGTGATACCTCATTGTGGTTTTGATTTGCATTCTACTAAGTGAAGTATCACATGAATGGAAAAACAAGCACCACATGTACTCACCCTCAAATTGGTCCTAACTGATCAACACTTAAGTGCACATATAGTAATAACATTTATCGGATGTCGGGCAGGTGGGAGAGGGTAGGAGGGAATAGGTATATATGCACCTAATGGGTGCAGGGAGCACCATCTGGGGGATGGACACACTTGAAACTCTGACTTGGGTGGGGGAAAGGCAATATATGCAATCTAAACATTTGTATCCCCATAATATCCTGAAATTTTAAAAAAAGATTTAAAAAGACTGCATACATACGTATTTTTATAGATTTGCAAACATCAACAAACAAACTTGCAACATTGATTTCTTGGGGAACAATAATACAACCCAACACTGAAATTTTTCATGCACATAGACATGAAAGTGGCTCTCATTGAAAACTTAGCTGGTTTATTCACAACTTGCCCATTTAAGCATCACATGTTTTTACTGAGAAATAAACATTTACAATTTTTCTCACCCTTTAAGAATAGATGCTATTGGCCCATGATTATTGTACTAATTTCTCAACCAGCATTTAATTTTTTTTTACTGTCAACACTTCTCACAAAATATTAATATAATGCTTGCTTCAACATACATTATGTAGTAATGTCTTTCCTAAAAATGTATACTTTGATCAATATAACTCATTGGATGTATTAAAATCCAAAGTTAAAAACAAGTTAACTTTATGGCAAGTCTGTTAGACACTGATTTTTTTTTATATAAGGCTTCAACTACAAGCACATCTCTAATAAAATAAGACTTTGATAGACATCTCTAATAAAATAATATTTCTAATAAAATAAGCACATCAATAATAAAATAATATGTGTTCAGTGTAGTTCTATTGCCTTAAGGCTCAATGTTTCCCCTAGAAAATTTTGTCCAGCTATCTGTCAAAAGAACTAGACCTGATTGACATCACTAAAATTGGTGAAATAGAGAACTCTAAAACTTCATCCTTCCACTAAAACAATGACTACATTGCCAAAATCTCCCCAAATCACCTTTTTGTGGAGCTCTAGTATTTAACTAAAAACTTACAGGAACCAGAAGAATGCTTAATGAATAAGGCCCTTTAACATTGACAAAAGAATAGACAAATACATTAATGAAACAAAATAGAAAGATCAGAAATTGACACACACAAATAGTGTCAACTAACCTTTGACAAAGGAGTCAAAACAATTCAATAGAGAAAATGTAGTCTTATTGACAAATGATTTGGAACAACTGGACATTCACATGCCAAAAAAAAAAAAAATTGAACCTAGATATCACAAAAATTAACTTAAAATGGATCACAGACCTGAAAATAAATCAAAAAACTATAAAACTTCTAGATGATAACAGGAGAAAATTTAGGTGAGCATGGGTTTTGTGATGTGTTTTAGATAGAATACCAAAAGCACAGTCTATGAAAAAAATTGATGTTTGATTTCATTAAACACTTCTGCTCTATGAAAGACACTGTTAAGAGAATGAAAAAGCAAGCCACAGACATATAAAAATTATTTACAAAACATATTTCTGATGAAAGACTTGTATCTGAAGTATACAAAGAACTTTATAAACTCAACAACAAGAAAACCAACAATCCAATTTTAAAATGGCCAAAATATTTAAAGACACCTTATCAAAGGAGATGCACAGATGGCGAATAACCATAAGAAAAGATACTCAACATCATATGTCATTGAGGAATTGCAAATAAAAACAACAGTAAGATACAACCACATACCTATCAGAATGGCTAAAAAAAAAAATTGCTAATATGGAATGTCGGTACAGATGTAGAATACAGGAGCTCTCATTCATTGCTGGTATGAAGGCAAAATAGTAAGCCACTTTGGAAGATAGTCTGGCAGGTCCTTATAAAGCTAAATATAGTCTTACCATACCATCCAGTCATTCACATGCCTAGATTTTTATCCAAATAAGTTGAAAATTTATGTCTACAAAATATCTTTAAATAGATGCTTATGGCAGTTTTATTCATAAGTGCCAAAAACTGAAAGCACCCAACATGTCACTCAACAATTCAATGGCTAAAAACAAATGTGGTACATCTCCAATGGGTAAAAAAACCAAAAACACACGCTACATCTATACAGTGGAATATTATTCAACAGTAAAAAGAAATGAGCCATGAAAAGACATTGAGAAAGTGTAAATGCATACTGCTAATTAAAACAAGCCACTCTTAAAGGGCTACATACTGTATGATTTCAACTATACACCCTTCTGGAAAAGGAAAAACTATAAAAGTAAAAAGACCTTGTTGCAAGAAGTTTAGTTGTTGATGTGGAGAGTGTAAATCACTGAAGCATGTGGGAGTTTTAGGGAAGTGAAAGTATTTTGTAATAGTGGAAGCATGACATTATACATTTGCCAAAAGCCATAGAACTCTAACGCAAACTATGGACTTTAGTTAATAACAATGTATCGATATTGGTCCATCAGTTGTAACAAATGTACAACATTAATGCAAGATTTTAAAAATAGAGGAAACTGTGAGAAGGGAAGAGGATTATATGGGAATTTTTTGTATTACCTGCTCAAGTTTTCTGTAAACCTACGGAGCTTTAAATATATAAAGTCTATTGATTAAAAAAGTAATTTAATGCAAAAGAAGGCAATAATGAGAAAACTAAGCAAAAGTAGATATAATCTATAATATAAAAACAAAGCAAAATGGAAGATGTAAATAATTCTATATTAGTAATTATTTTAAAAGTAAATTGATTAAACTCTCTAATTAAAGACAGAGACTTGCAGATTTAACATAAAATAACAATTCAGCAATAGTCTATCAAAAAAACCTCATTTTAAATCCAAAAATACAAATAAGTTGAAAGTGAAATAATGGATCAAGCTGTGCCATGAAAATATTAACAGTAACAAAAAGATAGCTGGGATGGCTTTACTAATTTCAAACAAAATACAATTTAAGTATAAAATTATGATTAAAAGCAATAAAAGACCTTATATTCTGATTAAAGGGTCAATCCATCAAGAAGATATAACAATTATAAACAAATATGCACCTAACAACAGAAGCCCCAAAGTTTATAAAACTGAAGGGGAAAATAAACATTTCTATAATAATAGTTATAAATATCAACACCCTACTTTCAATACTGCATAAGAAAAATAAAAAGAATATGCATGAAAAACCAGAGGATTTGAACACTATAAACCAATGAGAACTAACAGACTTGTAGAGAACACCCTACCAAGAAACAGCTGAATATATATTCTTCTCAAGTTCACATGAAACATTTTTCAAGATAGCCATATATTGGGTCACAAAATAAGTCTCAATATATTTAAAAATTTTAAACTATATGAAGTATCTTCTTTAACAATATGAAATGAAACTACAAATCAATATCAGGAGAAAAATGGAGAAATTTGCAAGTATGTAAAAATTAAACAATATTCTCAAACAATGGGTCAAAGAAGAAATTGCAGAGAAATTAGAAAATATTTCATTCTGCCACAATTAAAAACAAAATATAACATACCAAAATTTACGGGATCCAGTGAAAGCATAACTAAAAGCAAATTTATAGCTATAAATACCTACATTTAAATGAAGAAATATATCAAAAATCAAAAACCTACCCTTATTACTGAAAACGGAGAAAAAAGAGCAAACTAAACTCAAAGCTAGTAGACATTAGGAAAGGCAAACAAACAAACAAAATAAATAAAGGAGATATAAACTAAGAGGATAGTAGAGAACAAGACAGAGATTCAAAGAACTCAGAAGTTGGTTTTTTTTTAAAAAAGCAGCAAAATTTACAAATCTTAAATTAGTCTAAGAAAAAAGAGAATATTTAAATTACTAATATCAGAAATGAAAGTGAGGACATTACTACTGATCTTACAGAAATAAAAAGTTTTATAACAAAACACTTTAACAGCTGTTCATCAAAAAAAATAGATAAACTAGATAAAATAGAGTCCTAAAACATGCAAAGGACCAAAACTAATTCCAGAAGAAACAGAAAGTCAGAATAGATTCATAACAAGTCAGAGATTGAATCAGTAATCAAAAACCTCCCAACAAAGATAAACCAAGGACTAGCCGTCTTCACTCATGGATTCTCCCAAACATTTAAAAAAGAATTAACTCAAATCCTTGGTAAATTCTTCCCAAAAGTAAATAGGGTGGGACACTTCCTAACTCATTCTAAGAGGCCAGCATTATTTTGATACCAAGTCAAAGACATCTCAAGGAAAGAAAATTACAAACAAAAAACTCTTATGAATATAGATGTAAAAACCATCCTGGATAAAAACTAGCAAACTAAATCCAGCAGTATATTAAAAGGATATGACCAAGTGGGCTGTATTCCAGGAATGAATAAAATCAATGTGATAAACAATATTATGAAAATCAAAGAAAATTTTAAAAATATATAGATGATCACCCCAATTAATGCAAAAAAAATCATTCAACAAAATCCAACACTTTTGTGAAAAACCCACTCAGATAACAAGCAATAAAAAAATGCTTTCTCAACAAAATAAAGGTACTTATAAAAAAAATTATAGCTAACATCATACTCACATGGAGCAAACCTGAAAGCTTTTACCCTAAGCTCAGAAACAAGACAAGGACATGACATCCTCTGTCCTCATTTCTGTTCAACATTGCAATGGTAGTTCTAGTCAGAGTGATTAGATCAAAAAAGGAAATAAAAGGCATCCAAATTGGAAAGGAATAAGTAAAACTGTACCTTCTTTGTTTTTCTTTACAAACAACACGGTGTTTTATAGAGAAAATCCCAAGGAATAAAACAAAACAAAACTTTTCCTAGGTAATGTTCTAAAAATTCAGCAACATTGCAGAAAAGAAGACAGATAGACAAAATCCAATTTAAGTCTTAACCAGAGCAATTAGGCGAGAGAAAGAAATAGAGGATATACAAATTAAAGCAGAGGAAGTCAGGTTGTCCCTGTTTGCAGACATGATTGTATATGGAAAACCTCAAAGATTTCACCAAAACACTCTTAGAACCAATAAATAAACTGAGTAGAGTTGCAGGGTACAAAATCAATATAAAAAATCAGTAGCATTTCTGTATTCCAATTGTAAATTATCTGAAAAAGAGATCTAGAAACAATACCATTTACAATAGCTACAAAAACAAACAACAACAACAAAAAACAACCTAGGAATAAATTTAAACAAGGAGGTAAAAGATCTCTACAACTAAAGCTATGCAACATTGAAAAAAATTGAAAAAGACACACAAAAAAATGGAAAGATATTCAACGTTCATGGATTATAAGAATCAATATTGTTAAAATGCCATACTACCCAAGGTGATGTACAGATCTACAGATTCAATGCAATCCCTATCAAAATATCAGTGACATTCTTCACAGAAACAGAAAAACTAACTCTAAAATTCCTGTGGAACCACAAAAGACTTCAAATAGCCAAAGTAATCTTGAGCAAAACAAACGAAGCTGGTTGCATCACACTATCTAACTTTTCAAAACATACTGCAAAGCTCTACTAAGTAAAATAGCATGATACTGGCATAAAAACAGACACATAGATCAATGGAACACAATAGAGAACCCAGATATAAATCCACACACTTACAACCAACTCATCTTCAACAAAAGTGGTAAGATCATACAACGGGGAAAGCAAAGTCTTTTTAATAGTGTTGAGAAAACTGGATAACTGGTTGCAGAAGAAAAATATTAGAGCCTTACTTCTCACCATATACAAAAATTAACTCAAAATGGATTAAAGACTTACATGTAAGACCTGAAACTGCAAACTAATAGAATAAAACATAGGAGAAACGCTTCTAGGCAAGTTTTTTGATAAATCCTCAAAAGCAAAGACAACAAAAGCAAACATAGGGAAATAGAATGGCATCAAACTAAAAAGCTTCTGCACAGCAAAGGAAGCAGTCAATAAAACAAAAAGATAACCTACAGAATGGGAGAATGTATTTGCAAGCTATATCTTTGATAAAAGATTAATATCCAAAATACATTAATATAAGGAACTCAAATAACTCAACAACAAAACAACCTGATTAAAGAATGGGCAAAAGGCCTAAATAAACATTTCTCAAGAGAAGATATAAAAATGGCCAACAGATATATGAAAAAATGTTGATCATCACTCATTATCAGGGAAGCACAAATCAAAACTACAATAAGATATCATCTCATTCAAATTAGAATGTCTGCTATGAAAGAGATAAATGCTGGTGAGGATGTGGAGGAAAAGGAACACTTACACACTGCTGGTGGGAATGTAAAGTAGCACAGCCATTATGGAAAACAATATGGAAGTTCCTCAAAAAATTAAAAATAGAGCTGTGATCTAGCAATACCGCTACTGGTTATATATCCAAAGGAAATGAAAGCAGTATCTCAAAGAGATATATTCACTCCTATGTTTATTACAGGACTATTCACTATAGCCAAGATGTGGAAATCAACCTAAATGTCCATAAGAGATAAATGGATACAGAAAATGTGGCATATATACACAAGGGAACACTATTCAGCCATAAAAAGAATGAAATTCTGCCACTTGTGGCAACATGGATGAACCTGTGGGACATTATGTTAAGTGAAATAAGCCAGGCACAGAAAGACAAACACCGTATAATCTCACTTGTGTGGAATCTCGAAAGCTGTTCTCATAGAAGCAGAGAGTAGAATAGTGGTTACCAGAGGATAGGCATGTAGGGGGCCGGAGGATGAGGGGAGATAGGTCAATGGGCACAAAGCTACAGTGAGACATGAGGAGGAAGTCCCGGTGTTCTAGTTGATATTGCAGTGAGTAGAGTTAACAATAATGTATTGTACACTGCAAAATAGGTGGAATAGGGGTTTTTTAATGTTCTCATCACAAAGTAATGATAAATGTTTAAAGAAATGGGTATGCTAATTTCCCTGATTTGATCATTATACAACACACAACATCCCATTGTACCATATAAATATCTATGATTATTATATATCAATCATAAATTTAAAAAATAAAAATACCTAAAATTAAATCTTTATGTAGAAAAATATCAGTTGTATATTTTTACACTAGCTATGAAAAATTCAAAAACAAAATTTTAAAAAATTCACTTACAATAGCATCATAAGAACAAAATAATTTGGAACACAGTCAACAAAAATATAAAAGGTTTATATACTTAAATCTACAAAATTTTGCAGAAAAAAATAAAGATGACTTTAAATTCATGGCACATTGTTGCACATTCACAGATTGGAAGAGTTAATATTATAAAGATGGCAATACACTCCAAAGTGATTCACAGATTTAATGCAGTCCCCATCAAAATTTCATTAGCCTTTTTTTTTTTAAGAAATGGAAAGGCTGGTTCTAAAACTCATATGGGTTTGCAAGGAACCTCAAATGCACACACACAAAAAAAATTGAGAAAGAACAATATTAGGCTACTCACACTTCCCAATTTCAAATCCTACTACACATCTATTATCATCAAACAGTGTGGTATCGTCATAAGAATAAACATGTTAATCAATGTTTTCAGAAATAATTCCATATATCTAAGATCAGTTGATTTTCAAGGATATCAAGACCCATACAATGGAGTAAGTAGTATCCCTTTGACAAGTGGTTCTGGGGCAACTTGGTATCCACATGCAAAAATGTTGGCTCCTATTAAACACCACTGTTGTGGCCCATTTACAGGATGGAGGATGAACACAGAACATAAAATGAAAATGCAGAACACAAGGAAAAACGCGGACACACATACAGACAATTGACTCGAGTACTAATACACCAGGTCAGTTTTATTTTTATATTCTAAAAAATTAAAGTTAGTTCCTTGTGCGTAACCACCCAGGCATTGCAGCAATGGCCATAAATTCCAGAACACGTAGCCTTAGGGAAGCAGATATCCCCCGACTCAAGGTTTCTAGGTGGTTGCTCTAGGCACTAGGCATAAATCACGGACCGAGATTAGCAAGGATGGGCAAGGCAAGCCACAGGGGGCATTTCTCATCCCCAGCTTCTCTTAGGGTGACCCCCTAAGATCTTCTGCTGAACCCTGGTGACTGTGACTGGCTTAGGTCGCCCCTTCCTTGAGGGGTCTTTCCCGTCATTGACCAACCAGCCATCTGATGGGGTGTTTATTGTGTGGCCTCCAGACCCCCGATGCAGTGGGGCGGAGCAGCTCTTGCTTACTTGCAACTCAGGTCCTTTGCTATGCCTGTAGGCATCAGCTTTGTTTATCACAGGGAGCCTGTCCGGGCACATTACTTTCAAATGCTCTGGGCAGAACACGTACATTACTCACTAACTTTAATTCTTAAACTAGGAAAATATATGTCAGTCCCCTACACACCACACTAGTTATCTCAAAATGGCCCAAATACCTAAAAATAAGAGGAAAGACTATAAAATTATTAGAAGAAAAGTAAGTATAAATCTGAAAATGGCAAATTTTATGTTTTTATACTTTACCATAATAATTTAATAAAGAAGTAGCATTCAGAAAACTGCATTTTTCAGTGAAAAACACATTTGAAAATTGGACATACATATACACATTATTCCTTTATTTCTTTCTACCGCACTGTGTCACCCTCTGCCGTGAATAGGTTAGAATGCTTTCAGTCATGGCACATCTATCTTAGAGATCCTTGCCTTTGTTTTCCTATTCTTTTCAAATTCCTAGCTTGGACATAGACTGACATAGATATATTATTCTATAGTCAACCAGGGAAGATGGTTTTGTCACTAATCTAAACATCCCAGAGTTTGGCTCTGACAACAATATCAGAGTTATTTCATGAAAATATTCTATCTTTGGGTGGGCAACAAGAGAGATGAATGTAAATTAGTAGGGCTAACATTATAGCTTTAGAAGGAATGAAAATGTGAAAATAGCAAGGTCAGTAAACAAACTATAACGAATGTCATTGAGAAATTTACTGATGGCAGTATGGAAAAATGAAGAAAACTTAAGAGGCTATTACAGTAATATATGTGAGAGATAAGTATGAGAATGAAGCCTGAGGCTATGGGTTTTGACTTAAGAATCTAACCCTGAAACTCAATTTTACATGGAGAATATCGGAAAATACATTTTGTGTGTGTATATATATATATGTGTGTGCGTGTGTGTGTGTGTCTCTGTATGTGTGTGTGTCTTGATCTGATATTGGGAAAAAATAAGGATGGCTATAGCACAGGTAAAAAATGAATCGGAAATAACTACATACTGATGGAATAAATGATCTCACATTAATCAATTTTTAAATCACCTTATGTTGTTAAATTGTTTGAAATATCAGAGAACCACCTAAAGAAATTAGAAGACCAAGTGACAATTATGAACTTGCTGAAGATGTTAGCCAACATTTCTGTGGATAAAGGATGAGAAAATACAATGTCCACATAGTAATGACACTAGCATGTATATTCCTCAAGTGTATAATTCGGAAAAACAAGACAGCCTTGTTAATGTTCCAAAAATCGATCTTCTGAACACTTAATGCTGAAAACGAGGATTGCCATGGTTAGGAGAGGAAGAACTAGGATGCAGGATAATTTTTGAGACATGCAAATAACATGAGAACAGTGAAAAAAGCACAGTTAATATTACCCAAAGAATTAAAGGAGTAGGAATGAGCTGTATAAATTTCTCAGGAGTAAAACACGTAGAAAGCAAGTAGGCATGAAATTAATAATTATTTTTAAATGCTAAGATATTGAATTCATTTCAAAACCTGGTTTTAATAAGAAAAGTAGACAAGAGCATTTTGCACAATAAGGTAGTAATGGAGAATGTGTAAAATACCTATTAATAAAACATAGCAAAGTGAATATTTTTTTAACGAGCATTAAAAACCATTAGGTTTAGATAAAATTATTCTAATATGATGAGAAAATTGTCTCACTAATTTGACAAAAAGAATTTATTTTGAAATAGCAAAGTAAGGTAGAACAAGGAATGCAATTAGGAAAAGTACAGGCAGTTCAGTTCTTTCATCAAAGGTACTAGGCTATTCTGCAAATTATTCCTATTCACATTACGAGACTAAAGATTTTAAAGTAAACTGAAATATTAAAATTGCATAAGATATTGATCACCACTCAGTGAATAGGATTTATGAGTTAGGTAGAAAGAGATCAATTATCCTGACAAGTCCTCTTACTCCCACCCGCCCTTCTTTAGGGTACTGAATAAAACCTCCATTTTCAGTAGGCAATGTCCTCGCGTGCCATAGGGCCGCCTCTAGGATGGAGCTTTATGAATAAGAATACGCTCTATCTCCACAGCACCCAGACATTGTTTTATTTTTTTAAAGTCCAAAGTCTCTGTGGATTTTTCATTACTGTTAGAATAAAACTTGAAGTCCCAATTATGACTTACTTCAAACTACTTTTTTAGCATCCTCTCTTTGTTAGCCCTTCCTTCCCTACTATGCACATGTATTTCAATCCAGCTATTGTGGTCTCCTTGTTGTTCTTTGAACATGCTAAGTACACTGCTTAGTACACTCAAGGTTGCTGTTTCTTCTGCCTGATGCACGCTTCTCCCATATATTCTCCTTGACATGTCAACTTATTCATATCTCTGATCAAAAGTCATTTCTTACAGAGACTTTCTCTGACCACGCTATCTAAAGTAGCACTCTAACTTAATGTGCTTTATCTTTCCTTCCAGCATTTATAACTATCTTACGTCCACATCTATTTCTGTGTTCATTTTCTATTCTCCATTTTATTATCTGTCTTCTCTGCTGGAGTGTATGTTCCATGAAGCTGATGCCTCTATTTGTCTTGGTTAAGGTTGTATTCCTGTGTTTGCAGGGAGGTATGTGTTCAATAAATATCTGCTGAGTGAAATGAATGAACAAAGAATGGATGACTATACACGGTTGAAGGTCCCTTCTGGCATGATTCAAGAAACTCTAAAAGTCTTGATAAGAAAAGGTGCTTCGTTCCTGTTATCTTAGACCATGACATTTCACTTGTAGTGTCATCATTTGACCCAAGATACAAAAATACCATATTTATGTTTTTCTGACATTTTCTTTTTATATTATGAAAGACTCTCCTGGATAGAGGATGGAGGTGAGAATATATACAACATATCTATTAGGTTTGAGGGGAAAAGCAAATAGCAATTGTGAATGGTAGAATGTTGAAAGAAATGTGGAGACAGATACTGAAAATCCGTGATACTGTGGACAACTTTTAGATGCTGAATTTCTTTGTATTGGCTGAGACCTGCACACACTCACCATCTCTTAACAGTATGGAATGTTCCCAGAATGTCACATGTAATGAATGGCCACCACATGCACATACTGTACTCACAGCCAAATTTATGCCTCAAACATAACTGTTTAGTTTTTCCTATTGAGTTGAGCTGAATCAAGTATACTGCTCTTGGACACCCTCATCTCATGAGCCTGAAATCGCAATTCAAAGCCAGGTAGTCTTTCATGCTTTACTTTCCCTGACCCATACTCTACATCCCTTAGTTCTTCATCTCAAAGTGTACCTTCAGGAAAAAACCATCTTGAGAAGAAAAGAGCGTTCCCTATAGGTCTGCTGAATGTTCCTACATTGTTATCATTGAAAATTATATTCCTAATTATTTCCAATTACAAATTAATGAAAACCATCAAACGAGAAGGATTGGCAGATATAAAAAGACTGATTGAAATTGTTAGAAATGAATAAAATTTATTTGGAATATTTTATGTCGATTTGCCTTTCCTAGTCACTAACAATGTTGAACATGTTCTCCTTGTCCATATGCCATTTGAATATCCTCTTGGGTGAGATGTTCATGTCTTTTGCCTAATTTTTAAATGGAATGCTTTCTCTGTGTGTGGGTTTGGGTTTTATGATTTTTTAAATATATTCTAGATGCTTGTCCTTCATCAAATATGTGATTTGCAAATTGTTTTTTCTATTTCCTACCTCTTTATTTTTATCTTTATAACAGGGATTTTCATAGAAAAAAATTTAATTTTGATGTAGTACAATTTGCCAATTTTTCTTTTATGGATGTACTTTTGGTGTCATGTATATAAACTTTTTGCCCAGACCTATATCCTAAAATTTTTCTTCTATTTATTTCTAACAGACATAGTTGTATGGTTTACATTTAAGTTTAGTGTCTGTCATTAATTTTTAAAGGTTTTTTACCATTGTTACTTCAAATATTTTTTCTACTCTGTTTCTTCTCCTTCTGGTGCCCCAATTAGGCATATGTTACAACTTTTGATATTATTCTACACTTCTTGGATGCTTGATTTTCTTAATCACTGTTTTTGTTTTCTTTTCACAATACAGTTTTGGGAAGCTTTTATTGCCATTTAAGCTCACCAACTCTTTCCTCGGCCATGTCAAGTTTACTGATAAGCCCATCAAAGGCATTTTTCTTTTCTGTTACACTGTTTTTGAATTGTATCATTTCTTTTTAAATTTTTCTTCAAGTTTCCACATTTCTACTTACAATACTCATCTGCTCCTGCATGCTATCTGGTTTTTTCATTACAAGCCTTAACATATTATTCATGGTTATTTGAAATTATCAAATTACTTGTCTGATAATAATTACCTGTGTTGTATTTGAATATGGTTTTAATGATTGATTTGTCTGTCCAAATTCTGATTTTTCTTATCTTTTCACCCGTCTTGTGTTTTTCGGTTGAAATGCAACATGGTGTGTTAGGTATTAGGAGCTGAAATACATTGTCACAGTATGAGGATTTATGTTAATTTTGCTAGTTTAGGCTGTTTAGTGTGTGCTATAGCTATAAGTGTCAGAGATTCATATTCCTCTGGTTTTTATTTCTCCTCTCCTCCCCTTCCCTCCCCTCTCCTCCCCTCCCTTCTCCTCTCTTCCCCTCTCCTCCCCTCCCCTCTGCTCCCCTCCCCTCCGCTCCCCTCTCTTCTCCTTTCCTCTCCTCTTCTCCTCTTTTTCTTCTTCCTCTTCTTATCTTCTCCTTCTCCTTCCTCTCCTTCTCCTTCTTTTTCTCCTTTTCTTCTTCTTCTTCTTCTTCTTCTTCCTCCTCCTCCTCCTCCTCCTCCTCCTCCTCCTCCT
>VSMD01026390.1:0-16761 GCA_008750895.1 Mirza zaza
GAAAGGGCTGGGCATGATCACTAAGATTCCTATATCTCTAATACTCTCTAATAGTCATATCTTCTTTATTTCTTATGTTGGGGAAGAGTAGAAGGAGACGAAATGGGTCCCTCTGCTGCTATGGAACTTTAGACTGAAGGCAATTGACCCAAGCTTAAACTGGTGTTTAAGATAAAATTTCAGGTGCAAATGTACCCTGTCCATACTTGGAACAGAATCCTCTGGTTCTTGAACTCTATTAAGTGAGAAAATTGTATTGTCTTTGCCTTCTGTCTCATAGCACTTGTCTTATTTTCAGCCAAGTTGCCTTAAGGAATAAATTACAGCAGTGAGGGGCAGGGATTTAGAACTTGGCTTGCTTTCTGTGATTAAGAGACAGCAACAAAACTCATCATTGTATCCTTTTATCATTGCCAAGTCTTGCAGAAGAGAACTTTAACAGTCCTTAAGTGGTGATTTTCCTACACTTCCTCCACCGCCTGGATTTTTTCTTTTTCTTTTTTTTTTTTTGAGACAGAGTCTCACTTTATTGCCCGGCTAGAGTGAGTGCCGTGGCGTCAGCCTAGCTCACAGCAACCTCAAACTCCTGGGCTCAAGCAATCCTCCTGCCTCAGCCTCCCGAGTAGCTGGGACTACAGGCATGTGCCACCATGCCCGGCTAATTTTTTCTAATATATTAGTTGGCCAATTAATTTCTTTCTATTTATAGTAGAGATGGGGTCTCGTTCTTGCTCAGGCTGGTCTTGAACTCCTGAGCTCAAAGGATCCGCCCACCTCGGCCTCCCAGAGAGCTAGGATTACAGGCTTGAGCCACCGCGCCCGGCCTGGATTTTTTCTGTTTAGATTCTCAGAGTCTATTATGAGGGATTGGGAAAGAGACACATAGTGTAATCAATCTTTGAAAGATGTGTTTGAAGATTTCTCTTGTATAAATGAAATAAAAATTTCTAACAATTTTTACAATTTTCCAGCAAGCAAGTGTATTTCTATGAACATTCAGACAAAAAGGGTAATGAAAGCATATTACTCAATACCACATGCAAAATAAAGACAAAGAAGATTAAAATAGAATCATAATAAAGTTTCCAGCTTTCTGCCAAAGAACCACTAGCCTTTTGGTATATGCAGTGGATCCATATATACTGATTACAATTTGAACAAACAATAACTATTTTTCATCTCCACTAATGAAAGGGTCTTCTACAATTTGCTTTGTCCTGAGCATAGAGCCTCATCTATATAAACACATCTGAGTAGCACATTCTCAACAAGCAATCTCATCTATGCCAGGGCTGATGCTCCCCAAGTCTCCCCTCCAACCAGAACATGCTTCTTGTCCCAGATCTACAAGTTGGGTCTAACTATTAAGCATGTCCCCAAACTAAATCCACCATCTTCCCCACCTCCTCTGCACACCCCATGACTGCTCCTTTTCCTCTGTCATCTCAAGGAATGGGACATACACCCACTGGCCCAGTCGGGAACCTAGGAGGAAGCCTAGACTCTTTTCTCCACCTTCCTCTGCCTCTATCTAATCAATTAAAATATCCTCTTCTTCTACCTTCCTAATGTCTCTTGTAACCATTTCCTTTGCTCCATCCCACTTGTCATTGTCCTGGCTCCTTCCTTACCCTTTGCTGCTGGAATGATCTTTCTCACATGATAATCCAATGGTGTGTACCTGAGTAAATTCTTCAGTAGCCCCTCCTGACCTACCGGACAAATTTTCACTGTCCAGTGTGGTTTGCACCAGCCCATATGTCCAGTCCTATTTCCTACCATGCCCCAATGTGCCCCTCACATTCAACTTCCAGGCTCAGGGCTCTAACAGGGCTCCATGCTTTTGCATGTGTTGTTCCTTCTTCCTAAATACGGACCCCAGCTTACTCAGCTGCTCATCTTTTACATTTCAGCTCAAACCCCACCTCCTCTGTAAACCTTGTCTCATCTAGTTAGACCTGGGTCCTATCTTCCTGTTCAACCTTGCATTAGCAGGTACTTATAATAGAGCTATTAAATTATTGTACTGGAGCTCTTCATTTGTGTGATTCTTTCCTCATTAGCCTGTGAGCTCGCTGAAGGTGAGAACAATGTGATCTCTCTTTGGTATCACCAGCACCTACCATGGTTCTTAGAATATGTTCAAAAAGTATTTCATGAATAAAGAAGTGAATAAATGAGATTGATATATATCTCTCTATCACCACTTTTTGACCTATCCTGTCTAGATTGCTTGGGTGAACCAGAACTGATTATAAGAAAATTCTAGAAATTACCCCCTTTTTATATAGGAATATTCCTAAATTGGAGTGGCCTAGAAAGTTGGATCATTCAAACACAAGAGTTGAAACTAATTTCCCCCAAGCTTGTGTTTGGCAAATTCTTTTGCCTTGGGTTTCCTTATGGTCTCTTGAGAAGAATCATTAGAATAAATACAAGAGTTGTATCACAGGACATTTGACAAGCTTGGCTCAGAATCAACCAACTAAAATGAGATAGACTGAGATTACTGCCTTTGAGAGACGCTGTATAACACCGTGGCTAAGAAGTTTGAAATCAGATCTATGTTTGAATCCTAACTGCAACATCTACTAGTGGGCTAACTTATTTCTGATTTCACAATGATTTCTTAATGGACAACTGGGTTCCAGGCACTGTTCTAGATTCTGGGGATAATGAGATCTCATGTTAGTGCAGCACTTACCACATGCTAGGCAAATATCATGCCCTCAACATGTGGGAGATATCATTATTAGCAATTCCATACTAGTTTATTTTTTTTATTTCAGCATATTATGGGGGTACAGATTTTAAGGTTTCAATAAATGCCCTTTCCCCCCCTTCCCCCACAAGTCTCAGTTTCCAGCATGACCATCCCCCAGATGGTGCACATCTCACTCATTATGTTCCATACTAGTTCTTACATCCAACATTTAGACATTGGTACTCCAATAAATCATATTTATTGCCACATATACCAGTGGCATTAAAGATGTCCTTAAGGAATTACTCCAGCCACCACAGGAGTTCCAGTCACAGTTACCAAGTATGAAAAAGTCTTTGCCCGCCTCTCTCACTTCCCCCTTCTCTTATAGCACTGTGTTTTGTTCGTTATCTCCTAACATCCTACATCCCACCCACACGAGCCTTTCCATTTTCCAAAAGTCCAAATTAAATCTCCCTACCCAGAACCCAAGCTCAAATTTACCAAGTTTATCCCAGACGTCGCCTGACTAACACAGCTGACACAAATGCATGTTTATGACTGTGGCGTAAATTCAACCCTGTACTTCGTCCAACCTCCCAATCCCCATAGGAATGTGAGGGTGCTCTCCTGGGGCTCACCTGCTTGAGCGGGTCCTGAAGGGCATGTCTGGCAGGGAGAGGGGGGCTTCTCTGGAGATTCTAGTTTGCCAATGGACAATAAGGAATGTAGAGTCAGGTGGGAGGGAGGCAGTCGAAAGGTATTGCAGGAAAACAAGGGAAAGATTGACATAGATATTCAGAGATCGAGTGAAAAACCAAGGAATGGAGGAACCAGGGACATGGGACTAGAACCTGGGTGCACTGAGCAAATGAGAGGAGACCTTCTGGAACACCTGGGACAGGGCTGCCACCGCCAGATGCAAAAGTAGCCTGCAGAAAGAACACCTACATCCTAAATGAAGAGTCTTCTTAATCTAAATGGCTCTCCAGTTGGTGGAGTCTTTGGAACATATTTTTGAGCAGATATTCCTTGCTTGCTGAATATCTGATATTCCTTGCTTGCTGAAATTTCAGGAGGATCCACATTCTTCCCCTTTCTTCCCTACCCCTCCCACATGCACAAAAAGGTCAATGGTCAAGAAGTTCAGTCAACATTGTGGAGACAATGCTGTCTTTAGGAAAAATGATCTGCATGCAGTGATATAAACATATCCAAGATACAGTGTTATATTAAAAAAGGAAATTGGGCTAGGCACAGTGGCTCACTCCTGTAATCCCCGCACTTTGAGAGGCCAAGGCAGAAGGATCACTTGAGCTCAGGAGTTTGAGACCAGCCTGGGTAACACAGCAAGACCTCATCTCTACAAAAGATATTTAAAAATTAGCTGGGGGTGTAGTCCTAGCTACTTGGGAGGCTAAGCTGGGAGGTTCGCCTGAGCCCAGCAGTTCGAGGTTGCAGTGAGCTATAATCTCTGCACTGTACTCCAACCTGGGCAACAGAGCAAGACCCTGTCTCTAAAAAAAATAAAATAAAAAAGAAGTTGCATGATAGTTCATATAGTTTAATCCTATTTAAGTTTTTTTAAAGAATACTTATTTATGAATATGCATAGGAAAATTCTGAAAGGAGTCACAAGAATCTGTTCACACTGATTGTAGAGTTAGGGAAAAGTATTACATTAATAAACATACATTTATAAAAGACAAATGAAATACCCCCAAGAACTGTTGATTAGCTGCATCTGCAAACCACCCACCTGTACTTTTTCACTTTTTTTAAGGTCCTGGGCACCTTGTGGCAACTCGAGAAAACTGTAAACATCATCAATAAGAAAGAGAATGTGGGTTGGTGCGGGAATGAGTGTTGAAAATGCCAAGGATTTCTTCCTGTTTTAAGTCCATTCTTAACAATAAGTAACAATAATTGCATTGAATTTTATCTTTTGTTATTTTACCCACACTACTTTTCGGTTCTGTGAAAAAGACCTAGATGTCTTACTGACGGCAAACTCAGTAGAAGCGACTGTAGGCGGACAAAAAAAATCAAGTGCAAAACTTAAACTGCATTAATAGATGTGATGTTTAGTTGTTGATAATGTATTGTTCTCTGAGCTGGTGAGAACACAGCCAGGAATAAAGGCTACCATTTATTACAAATGCAACATGTACTTGCTGTAAAAAAACAAATAGTACAAAAATTGTATGAAATAAATAGTGGAAGTTCCTCCACCCTCTCCCTATTCCCCATGGTTCACTGATATGAGCGGTTTGAAATGTTTTCTTCCAAATACAAATATTTCATAGACATATAATTTTCTTACATAAAAGAAATTACTTTTGCAACTTGCTTTTCATTTCTAAGTCATGGACATTAAAATTTAGAGATGTTCCGTAACTTCCTTAATCAGTCCCTTACACATGGACATTTGTAGGGTAGATTCAAAAAGCAGAATTTCTGGGTCAAAGGGTACAATTATAATTTTTGATGGGTAATAACACATCCTTTCAAAAAGTTTGCATGGAAATCACATTTCAGAAACAGTACATATACATGCAGGAGTGTGTCCAGAAAAAAAAATTCAGATGACAGAGCTGCTGAATGTGTGGGTTTTGTAATAATCCACGTAATATTTGAGCTGTATGACCTTGGACATGTTCTATAACCTCTTCCACTGTCAGTTTCCTCATTTGTAAAGTGGGAATCCTAGCTCTTCCCTCGTAGGCAGCTGTGCAGATTAATTAAATAATTCATGATTATCACAATGTTTACCACATAAAGAGTTCTTACTAGATGCTATTATCTGAAGAACAAGTGTCATGAGATAATAGTAAAGAACTTTTGTGGACTGCTGATTGTCTTAAAATGTTTGAATCGGATTAGACATCTGCTATAGAGCTCTAGAAGACAGATGGAGCTACTACTAAGTAGAAGTTACATCATTTTTTTCTAAAACTAGGATGAATTAAGAGGATGGTAGATTATTCAATTTGGTGGATTTTACTTAAGAACAAAGAATACACAATTATGAATTCTAAATTTGACACTGAGTCTTGGAAAGAGCCATGCAAATAGAGGTCTCTGAAACTTGAGCTTCAGTAAATCCACCTTCAGATGAGTCACTTTGTAGGCTGCCTGGGACTGAAAAATTATATGTATTCAGGGTCACAGCAGCCATACCAGAGGGCTAGAAATAATGTGAGTATGCAAGTTTTGTTTCATTTTTTTTTAAAGTAATGTTCTTCAGTTGACTCCTATTTTGGGTAGGAGTTGGGACTAGATAATATTTAATAGCTCTTAAATGCCTCAGTTTTCCTAAATCTGAAAGTTAATATACATCAAAATGTCCTATATGTGTGTCTTGAAGAAGAAGAAAGAACAAAATAATTTACAACATGAGTTATTTTTTCTTAAATAATCAATAGTTCCTAAAATTAGAGTTTCTTTTAGGAACAAGAACTGCATAGAAAGAAGACTGAGAGGGCCTCCGCAAAGATGAGAGGAGGATGTGAAGATGAATATGATGGAAGGGAGAAGGCAGCAGGGAAGCAAACAGGCACGATTTGAATATCCCAGGCAGGGATTAGGATTCTTATGCCTGTTAAGGACATTTTGGAGGCGTGGAAAGAGATTCTGAAGCTCGAGTCATGGAATTTTTCTTTACCTTGAGGGGAGAACATGTCTGGGTGAGAGTTTGGCCCAAAGGAGAAGTCTGTGGAAATAGAGTCATGACCTCTATCTGGGGTTCTGTCACTACGTAGCTGATCAGGTCTGGGACCCCTAATCCCTTAGCAGTGGTTAACAGCAGCCTTGGGGTCAAGTTCTGGGTGTTGCTAACTGTTATTTGCATGATCTTGGGCAAGTTACTTAATCTCTTCCAGAAAATAGAAGAAGCCACAGTTTTCTCAAAGGTAAATGGGAATGATTATACTTACTTCAGACATAAGGTTTCTGTGAAATTAAATTTGCTAGCACTCAAAGCATTCCCCATAACGCCTGGCACAAAGTAAGTGTTCAATAAATGTTAGCTATATTTATGAGTTTGTTTGTTTTTAAAATTATGGACATCTATTAGGCACTGGTTTATAATGGAGATTTCAAACTGTACAAGATAAGGTCCTTGCCTTCTAGGAGTGTATAATCTATTAAAGGAAATGATACACAATTATTTACAATTCAAGGCAGTATTTTTTAGTTACATATAATCAGTACACTGAAGGTGTTTGTAATACAGAGGTGAGTCACTTCTGGCTGAAATTATGAGGAGATGTTTTAGAGGAGAAGGCATTTTAGACGAGACTCCAAAGATGGGCATAATTTTAAAAATTGAAATTTGTGAGATATCCTGAAAGATGCACCATCTGTAGGTGCTGGGCCAGTGCAAATTGTTAGGGCAACAGAGAAATACTCAGTTAATTTTTAAATAGCTTTGTTGAGATATAATTGGCATAAAATGAAGTGCACATATTTAAAACACACAATTTGATAAAAGTATATGCTTGAAAGCACCACTGCAATCAGGATAATGAACAGATCTATCCCCCAAAAGTTTTCTCATGCCACTTTGAAATCCTTCCCACCCACACCCAGACCCTCCCAATTTCCAGGCAACAACCAATCTGTGTTCTGTCAATGTAGATTTGCTTGCATTTTCTAGAATTTTATATACACATAATGATAAGGTATGGACATTTTATGTCTGTCTTACTACACTCAGCATAATGATTTTGAGATAATTCATTCCTTTTCATTACCAAATAATATTCTATTCATGAATTTATAGTCATTCATCCATTCCCCCATTCATGGACATTTGGGCTGTTTCCAGTTTTTGGTTATTGCAAGTAAAACTGCTATGAACACTGATGTACAAATTTTGATATGGGCAAACGCTTTCTTTTCTCTTGGATAAACACATTGAGTGGAATGGCTAACTCGTATGTAGGTATATGTCTAACTTTTAAAGAAATTGTCAAACTGTTTTCCTGAGTGGTTGTAATATTTTATATTCCCACCAACAGTGTATGAGAATTCCAGTTTCTCCATATCTTTGCCAATACTTGATATGTTTAGACTTTCAGATTTTTAGATATTTTTACAGGTAAAAGTTGTATCTCATTGTGATTTTAATTTGCATTTTTCTAACGACTAATGATGTTGAACATCTTTTCTTATGCTTATTTGCCATTAGTATATACTCTCTGAACTATCTGTTCAAGTCTTTTGCCCACCATTTTATTGGATTGTTTTCTTACTGTTGCATTTAGAGTTTTAAAATATATTTTGGATATGTTTATTGTTGGATATGTGACTGCAAATATGTATTTTTTTTACACATTATTGGGTTCAATTTGCTAATATTTTGTTGTGGATTTTCGCATCATCTGTGTTAATGAGGGAAACTGGTCTGTAGTTTTTTCTTCCCTTTTTTTTTTTTTTCATTGTCTTTATCTGGTTCAGATGCCAAGGTAATAGTGACCTCATGGGTTATAAAGTGTTTCCTCTTCTATTTTCTGGAAGATATTATGTAGCTTTAAATTTTTGGTAGACTTTGCAGTGAAGCCATCTGAGCCTGGAGATTTCTAATACAATTGATTTTTGTATATTAATCTTGCATCCTACAGCTTTGATAAACTAGCTTATTAGTTCTAGTAGCTATTTTTGAAGATTCTATCAGATGTCCAACATAGAGGATGTCTGTCAATAAACACAGTTTTATTTCTCCCTTTCCAATGTAGCTTTTATTTTTCTTACTTTTTAATTTCTATTTCTTTTTCAATGCCTGTACAATGTTGAATAGAAGTTGTGAGAGTAAACTAACTGTTTTGTTCCTGACCGTAGGGGTAAAGCATTCAGTTTTTCAATATTAAGTATGATGTTGGCTTAAGGTTTTTCATAGATACCCTTTATCATGTTCAGGAAATTTCCTTTTATTTAAGTTTGGTGAGTGTTTTGTCTGTAATGGATGTTGAATTTTGTCAAATGCTTTTTGCATCTATTGAGATGATCATATGGTTTTCTTTTTTAGTCTGCTAATAAGGTGAATTAAATTGATTGATTTTTAAATCCTGCCATGTCTGGAATAAACCCATTTGGTCATCATGGGACCAATTTGCTAAAATTTTGTTAAGAATCTTTGCAACTGGCCGGGCGTGGTGGCTCACGCCTGTATTCCTAGCACTCTGGGAGGCCGAGGTGGGCGGATTGCTCGAGGTCAGGAGTTCGAAACCAGCCTGGGCAAGAGCGAGACCCCGTCTCTACTATAAACACAAAGAAATTAATTGGCCAACTAATATATATAGAAAAAATTCGCCGGGCATGGTGGCACATGCCTGTAGTTCCAGCTACCCGGGAGGCTGAGGCAGCAGGATTGCTTGAGCCCAGGAGTTTGAGGTTGCTGTGAGCTAGGCTGACGCCATGGCACTCACTCTAGCCTGGGCAACAAAGCGAGACTCTGTCTCAAAAAAAAAAAAAAAAGAATCTTTGCAACTATTTTCATGAAGGATACTAATTTGCAGTTTTCTCTCCTTGTGCTGTCTTTGCCTTTGGTATCACACTAATACTAGTCTTCTAAACAAGTTGGGAAGTATTCTCTCCTTGTCAACTTCCTGATTGCGTATAATTGGTATTATTTCTTTCTTAAATGTGTGGTAGAATTTACCACTGAACGCATCCTGGCCTTGAGGTTTTTTTGGTTTTGCTTTTTGGGAGAGTTTTAAATTTCAAATTGAATTTCTCTAATAGATATGAGGCTATTTAGATTTTTCATTTCTTCTAGCACAAGTTTTGGTAGTTTATGCTGTTAAAGGAAACTGTCCATTTCACCATCTAACTTGTTGAATTTATTGTTATGCAGCTATTCATAATATTCACGTATTATTGTTTTAATATTTATAAATCTGTATAATGTGCCTACTTCATTCCTGATACATATAATTTGTGCCTTTTCTCTTTTTTCAGTGTGGCTTGAGGCATATTCCTTTTATTGATTTCCTCAAAGAACCAGTTTCAGGATTATTGATGTTTCTCTCTTGGGTTTCTGTTTTATAAATTTCATTGATTTCTACTTTACTCCTTATTACTTCTTTTCTTGTGCTTGCTTTGGGTTTACTTTGCCCTTTCCCCCTAGTTTCCCCTAGTTTCTTAAGGTAGAAGTTAATGTCATTGATATAAGATCTTATACAGGGATTTAATGCTATAACTTTCCCCTTAAGTACTGCTTTAATGGTATCCCACAAATTCTGATATATTGTGTTTTAATTTTCATTCAGGTAAAAAGTACTTTCTAATATTCCTTTTAATTTTTTCTTTGATCTATGGGTTACCTAGAAATATGTTATTGAATTTCCAAATAGCGACAATTTTCCAGAGAACTTTCGGTTACTGACTTCTAATTTAACCCTATTGTGATCTGAGAGGACTCTTTGTATGACTGAATCCTTTTAAATTTATTATTGTTTTATAGCCCTGAATATGATGTATTTTATGCTTGTGCTACTTCACAATAACCCCCAAGGCCCACTGGGGTGATACAAAGAGCCTATAATGGGAGGCTGCATGCACAGTGGGTCTTACTACAGAAGAGGAACACTGAGCTTGGGCTTCATGACTTTTTATAGTAAGCAAAAGCAAGACTTTTCTTTGTTTGGGAGTAGATATCACCTCCTCTGTCAAGGCTGCACATTGCAAATACAACCCTAAGAAATGGCCTGGTCCTAGCATTTTTGGCACACCAGCAAGAATGTACAGGAATATTCAGGACTTCAACAAACTCACTGAAATTCTTTTTATTCTTTTGGATTATTTTTTAGTTCTGCCTCATTTTAGATAGTCTCTACTGCTATGCATTCTTTTTCTTTTATTTTTTTGAAACAATAAAGCCTCGGTCACCTGAGGCTAGAGTGTCATCATAGCTCACTGCAACCTCAAACTCCTGGTCTCAAGCAATCCTCTTGCCTTAGCCTCCTGAGTAGCTGGGACTATAGGTACATGCCCCCATGCCTGGCTAATTTTTCTATTTTTTGTAAAGGCAGGGTCTTGCTCTTGCTTAGGCTGGTCTCAAACTCCTGGTTTCAAGCAATTCTCCTGCCTTGGCCTCCCAAAGTGCTAGGATTAAAGGTGTGAGCCACCTCACTCAGCCTACTGCTAGGCTTTCAACTTCACTAATCTTTTCTTCTGCAGTGTCTCATCTTCCCTTAATGCCACTGAGCATATTCTTCATCTCAGACATTTTAGTTTTCATCTTTGGAAGTTTTGAGTCTTTTATAAAAAAAAATCTTTCATGTTTGTATTTTAGTTTTTGAACATATGAAATACAATTGTGGTAACTTTAAATATCCTTGTCTGCTAACTCTAACATCTGTGTCAGACCTGGGTCAGTTTCACTTGATTAATATTCTCATTATTATGAGTTGTGTTTTCCTGTCTCTTTGTATGCCTGATAATCTTTGATTGGATGCCAGATATTGTGATTTCTTTTTACCTGGTCGAGTGTTGGATATTTTTTTGTTCTTATAAATATTCTTAAGCTTTGTTTCGTGATGTAGTTATTTGGAAACAGTTTTATCCTTTTGGGTCTTGCTTTTATGATTTGTTGAGCCAATTTAGAGCAGTGCTCAGTCTAGCACTAATTATTCTGTGCTACTAAGGCAAGACCTTCCTAAGCATTCGATCCCATGCTCTGTAAATTATGAGTTGTTCCAGTCCTGCTGGTGGGAGCAGGAGCCCACCTGGCTCTGTGCAAATGCTATGTACTGCTTCCTCTAATCCTTTCTGATGGTTCTTTCACAAGCACACTCTGACTTGTACTCTGCTGAATACTCAGGTGCGATGCTGAACATATCCAGAGTTATTTCTCTCTCTGTATGGTTCCCCTGCTCTCTGATACTCTAGGAATACTATCTGCCTTGTTCTCCCAGATTCTCAGTTTCACTTCCTCAACTCAGGGAGTCTTCTCTGCCTCAATGCTGTGATCTGGAAACCCTCTCAAGGCTGTAAGCAGAGGAAACCATAGTGCTCATCTCATCTGTTTCCCATCATTAGGATTACTCTTCTTTATGCCTGATGCCCAGTGTCTTGAAAACATGTTGTTCCATATATTTTTTCTTTTTGGGGTTTTTGGGGGGGCTTGTTTCAGGAGGAAGGATGTTTCTAGTTCTCATTATTCCATCTTGAAGTGAAAGTTCCCTTACTAATTTCTAGACTTTGGCCATTACTTCTTAAAGTTTTTTTTTTCTGTTCTCCCACTTGAGGGACTCCAATTAACTTGGATATAAGGCTGCTTGAAGGTTTCTCAGAGCTCACAGATCCTCTGCTCATTCTGTAAAGTCTTTTCCCCCTATGTTTCACATTAGATTTTTTCTATTGATATGCCTTCAAGTTCAAAAACAGTACATAAGTCTTTTCTTATGCAATATATACTCTGTAAACACATTCAGTATATATTTTTGATCTCGGACATTGTAGTTTTCATCTCTAGATATTAAATTTGGGTCTTTTTTTAATATCTTCCATGTCTCTCCTCTAGCTTCTTAAGTATATGGAATACAGTAATAATTATTCTTTTAATGTTCCTTTCTACTAATTCTATCATATGTGTCAATTCTGGATCAGTTTTGACTGATTGTTCTTTTCATTATGTATGATTCACAGTTTCTTGCTTTTTTGCACACCTAGTAATATTTGATAGGTGGCACAAATTGCAAAGTTTACCTTATTTGGTATTGAATGTTTTCATATTCCTATAGATATTTTTGAGCTTTGTTCTTGGACATGATTAAGTTATTCAGAAACAGTTTGATTCTTTCAGATCTTGGTTTTGAAGTTTGTCAGGCAGGACTAGTACAACATTTAATTAAGAGCTAATATTGCCCCCAGTTCTGAGTACTCTGTGTGATGCTTTGTGAATTATAAGGTTTTGCACTCTGGCTGATGCAAAAAGGAACTTTTCTTGACCCTCTATGAGTTCCAAGAATCATTCCTTCTATTCCTTTTGGACTGTCTTTCCTTGGGTTCAGGTAGTTTTTCTCCTATGCATTCACTCATCAGATGCCAGCGGGACTCTGCAAATTTCTAGGATTCTCTTGTTTTGCAGTTCCATCCTCTCCTCCAATTGGCCTTGCAAACTCTAACACTTTGGTCTCTCTGAGCTCCCACTGTAGAGAGAGGACTAAACTGTACCTGAGTTCCCCTTTATAGCATTGCACCTTGAAAATTTTCTTTAGGCAGTAAGCTGGGGCAATTGTACTTAGGTCAGTTATTAATATTTCCTGCCACTCAGGGATCATTGTCCCTCCTTGCCTGATGACTAATATCTTAAAAGCCTTTGTTTTATATATGTTTTCCCCAGATTTTAGTTGTTTCAGGCAGGATGATAAATCTGGTGCTGTTTATTCCTTCTTTGGAAACTGAAGTCCTCACAGTTAATTTCTGAAGACTAACACTGTAGTACTTTTTGTAATTGTTGATCCAGTTTCTAACAGTTAAAGTGTATTGATAAATGTGTTCAGAGAGTATGATTTTAATCCAAAATACAAACTTTAAATTGAAATATAAGCAAATTAGCTCAGTCACTGTTTCCAGGGATACTTCTTCCTTCAACAAATATTTGAGTGCCTACTATGCAGTGGACACACTTCTAGTTGATGAGGATTACAATGTAGAAGAGACAAAATCCCTGCCCTGGTGGAGTTTACATCCTAGTGACAATGTTTTAAAAAGCCCAGCACAGTGGCTCACCTGCCTGTAATCCCAGGGACTTGGAGGCTGAGGTGGGAGGATGACTGGAGCCCAGGAGCTCCAGGCTGCAGACAGCAATGCACTCCAGCCTAGGTGACAAAGCCAGACCCCATCTCTAAAACAAAACAAAAGAAAAAAGAAAGAATGAAAAGAAAAGATAGAAATAAAGAAAAGTAAGTGGTGTAAAAAATTCTAAAGAACAATAATAAATTAAGACATACTTTCAGCTTGAAACATGTCAACAAGTTAGTAGCCCTGAGTCACAACGCTGTAGCATCTGTGGGCAACTTTTATTCAATTCAGATATAAATTGAATTGGAAGCAGGCACCCCTGACCACCAGCTCACATCTGACCGCCTAACACAGTGTCTGATTTACAGCAGATACTTAGTACGTATTTGAATTAAAATTTTCAGCCTACTCGTGTATGTGTGTGTGTGTGTGTGTGTGTGTGTGTGTGTGTGTGTGAGAGAGAGAGAGAGAGAGAGAGAGAGAGAGATCTCCATTCAGTGACTAGAATATGTGGAAATATGTGGGAAACGTGACTATGCAAAGGATATTTGGACAACGTGGATGTGTCGGGGGTGGTCGGGACCTCTCCCGTGGGTGTCCCTCCCCCGGCCCGCGTTCACCCACCACTTGCGCGCACCGACGGGGGCGCCCGCAGGTCACCGCGGCCGCGAGGCTGAGGGAGCCGCGGGTGGGCGGCGGCGTGGGCCGGCGCGGCTGGCCGCCCTCCGCACGTCCCCGGAGGAGGCCTCCGCACGCGCGCCCAGGCGGTCTCGGTGTCGGGCCGGGGCGGCCGGCAGCCCGCGGAGCCCCAGGCGGCCCGCGAGCGCTCGGGCGGCGCGGGCGGGGCCCGGCGGGCGGGGGCGCGGCCCGGCGGCCACGTGACGCGCGGCGCGGCTATTAAGCGGCGCGCGGCAGCCGCTCGCAGCCCGAGCTGGTGCTTCTCCCCGGACCCAGCGCCCAGGGTGCCGCCCCGAGAGCAGCCGCGCGAAGGCCTCCCGCGCCCGCCCGCCCGCCCGCCCGCCGCCAGCCCCGCGCCTCCGTCGGCCCGCCCGCCAGTCCGCCTGTCGCCCGAGCGCCCCGCCGCAGCCCCGCCAGCGAGCGCCATGAACCAGATCGAGCCCGGCGTGCAGTACAACTACGTGTACGACGAGGATGAGTACATGATCCAGGAGGAGGAGTGGGACCGCGACCTGCTCCTGGACCCGGCCTGGGAGAAGCAGCAGAGGAAGGTCAGCCGGGGCCCGTGCCGCCGTCGCGGGCCGGCCCGCGCGCGTGCGACTCGGTGGAGGTGGTGTGTGGCCCCGCGAGCCGGCGACCCCGGGCCCCGTTAGGAGGAGCACGTCCAGGGACGGGCAGGACTCCGGGCGTCGTGTGCGTGCGCGCGCGTGTGTGTTGGTAGCGTAAGAGTTACAAACCGAAAAATGTTGAGGGAAGAACAGTACCGTGTGAGTGGGTTTTTGTTTCTCTTACCAACCTTCGTGAGGCCAGAATCTGAAAGAGCCTCCGGTCTGCTCCTGACCCCTCGAGTCTGTGACCTTGGCCACAGACGTCTACCTTCCCGGCCCCGTTGTGTCCGCTTTCCCCTCGCCTCTCTCTTCCCAAATAAAACAGGTCTAATGAGCACCAGCTTCATTCCAGTTTTCACAGGGCTGCCTCCCGGAGTCCCCGAAAGTCATTTATTGAATGTTTTGGGTCCCTTAGAGAGGGATGTCGTATGAACGAACACTAGACATTTACTGATAAAGTAATAATTCTTTCACGTTCTATTTATAGTTCATTGAGGTAAGCACATGGGACAGGGACGAAAGAGTCAGCCAGTTTCTAAAAGCTCCCTCCCCGTTTTGGTTGGCACTCTCTGGGGGCCCAATGGAACATTCCACTATTTCAAGGTTTCTTCTTGATCCTCTTGGCTAGAATAAACAGGGGATGCTCATCCCGAAGCCAAATCTCTCCTCTTGTTTGACTGGGCACAGAGCCTGGTTGGGCCAGGCTTGACAACAGAGACCTGCTAACCCAACCTTATGATAACAGGGTCATAGCAAAAGCCAAGCACTCTGTGCTTTTTTTGATCCTTTATTTTTATGGGTGTGGGACAAGGTGGATTTCCCTTCTAAGGGCCTGGTTTTAAGTGGATAACCCGTTTTGACCATAAGTGTGCATGAGAACTGTGGGGTAGTTGCCACTGCAGGTGACTGTATGCTAGAATATGGTGAATAAGTGTATGCTGGTGGAAGACACCCATCCCATACTTCTCTCCCAACAAAATGTTAGCTGGAAAGAGAGGTCTCATGGTTGGATAATTATCAAATAACCAAGCACTATTTTTATATCAGGATGTCTTTTGTCTACCCTCATTCTTAAAGTACCATTTACTATTATTATTTTAAAGCTCTAATTTAGCTACATTTCAATCTCCGCGTTAGTTTCCTGAGGCTTCTACCATACCTACCTTTCTTGGAAACAAGAGAATGGAGGTGATAAATAGAAGTTGAATCTATAAAGGAAAACAAAATTTCAAACCTTCTACAGTTTTTTAAAGGACTTACTGTGAAGGAAGCACATGGCTTGAGGATTACTAATGTATCATCTGGACCAGTTTTTAGTTGATGCATCATCATTCAGCAAGAAGTTAAAAAGTGACTTTAATTTTTAGCAGTGACAGATTTTTTAAAATATTTTCCCCAAATTTTGATCACTACATTTTTTATGGATTAAAAAAAACAAAAACAAAAAACTCCCAGGTCTTTGTTTTAAAGATTGCTTTTTTTTTTCTTATGAGGAATAGTAAAAATAGCTAAGGAGTTGGACAGATAGTCTGCCCATCATTTTTGAGAGAAATAGTCTAATCACAGTGGTTTCTGGTAATTTTTAAAAAGTACAGTACAATAGCAGGAGGGAACTAATTCAATTTCCAGAGGCCACATTGACATGTCTTCTGCCATATTTAATCTTTTAATGTATTTGCAATATTTTTGGATAAATGGCATTATAATTTTAGGTTTGGGATTCCTGTGCTGACTACATTATTATAATTGTATAGCACTTGAAGTAAAGTATATTATTTTAAAAAGGCATATTTCTTGATCCCAGTTCAAAATAATGCTAAAAAGTTTAAAATGAGAATTTGGGGTTTTTTTTTCCTTAAGATAGTTTGAATGTTGCCAATGCAAAGGGAACAAAGCCCCAAAGTATTAGGACACAGATCTGAACAGATCTGGAAGATTCTCTATTTCTACTTTTGGTATAGAACGTGCTCAAGTCAGTAAAATAATATTGAACTGTGAGCTCAGGGCAGCCGGAGCAGTGGC